>JUFY01032233.1:57339-122462 GCA_001855655.1 Leptopilina clavipes
TTTAAAAAGAAGAAGAGGAAAAAGCCCAATATTATTCTCATGATCGGTGAACATAATTTAACAACTACTTTGAATAGTGTTCGAAGCTTCATGGGATTTTGTTGATGTTTTTTTTTTTGAGAGTCTTCTTTAGTAACATCAGAAAATGTCGAACTCCAGTGTTCGAATCCAATATGCAGAATCGAGTCACAGGCTTCGATAATAATTCTTGAAGCTTCGAATTTGAACTTTTAATAATTTACAAATACAGTCAAGTCATCGGGTAACGTGATGCCTTGACCATATATGGAGACGCTTGAGTTGTCCTCAATTCTCCATCAATATTCATTTCTTCCTTTCATCAAAAATCCATTCACAGAACAAAATCAGATAAATTAATTTTGAATAACTATCAGTTACAAAATAATGATTCAAGTTAATAGATCTACTTTTATTGGTCAGTCATACTGGTGGTGCCCCCTAAGAAGACTTTCACCACAATGCAAAGCAGTTTCGCCAAAGCAATTGGAAACATGTGGATCAAAAGATAATACTTAAGATCCGAGAATTGGATATCATTTGCCAACAGAATTTTCAGTAAAGGGAGAAATTATATTGAAGACAATTGGAGGCTATATCTCCAATATATTGGAGACAATTAAGGCGAAACGATATAACTGAAAAAATTGTAAATTTCAAGGCTCCAAGTAAAATCTATAATCCCAAAAGTGGCAGACCTTTTTGGCACTGTTAAAAAGCCTCGAACACTCCCTGGAGTTCGTAAGCTTCAGTCTTCAAGTTTCGAATAAGGTTCTTCCACAAAGTTCCATCGGCTACGAAGCTTCAGAGCCCTGAAGCTTTTACTTTTGGTCAGAGCACCGATCCTTGCAATTTGAAGGCTAGAATTTTAACCAAAGCTCCGAATTTCCAGAATTTCAAAGCTTCATATATGTTTATAATGATAATACTTAAATTATAATAATAAACATAAAAAGAAAAAAATAGTGGATTCTCAATACCAACCAGAGTTCATTGATCGGTGGTATCCATCTGGCGCGTCTTCTTTGTTCGGCTTGTAGAATTTGCACGATTTCTGTATGATTATGACTCTTGGCCAATTGCAATGGTGTTTTTCCATTTTTATCACGTGGCTCCAATTCAATTTTACTTTTCTCGCAAAGAATTTTTACACAATTCACATTACCGGAGAGACATGCCAAATGCACTGGTGTTGAGCCAAAATGATCGGGTTTCTCGAGATCAACACCACTGTACATTAGAAGTTTTATTATCTCAGGATGACCTTTGTAGGCTGCCCAATGCAACGCTGTGTCACCATTTATATCCATCAGATAGCCTGATGCATCACAACCTAAGAGATATGCTGCTGTTGCATATTTTCCAAACATGCACGCCGTCATCAATGGAGTCAGGCCCTTAAAATCTGCTGTATTTACGGCAACACCCGCCTGTTGCAAAAATTTCTATATTAATTATTACCGGTTATGATTTGGGAGCCTGCGATCTCCCGGGCTATGATAGATTATTTCAAGAAATATTATACTACTAGACGACGTACGAGAAGCAACAAGTCGCCACTCTGATCACTTTTGGATCGAACGTCGAATCAATTACGCTTATTGTGAAGTTTGTTAATACAATAGATATTTCAGATACCTTCAAAAGCAGTTGAACAATAGCACTATGACCTTTGCGACATGCCCAGTGAATTGGCTTTGGTCCTTGAGTTCCAAGACAAGACAAATCAACTGGACCATTTTTCTCAATAATGTATCTCATGACCTACAAATAATAATATAATTAATAATTTTCTTCCTACTTGCAGATTAATTGCTTTATAAAAAGAAATTAATTCAACGAATTAATAATAAATTACCAAAAAGAAATAACAGTAATTAATATCTAAAATACAAACCTCGACATTTCCATCTAAAGCTGCCCAATGAGCTGGTGTGTATCCCCATTCATCTCTTGCACTGAGGATACCTGATCCATTCTTGTCCACCAATTCTTCAACCGTTTGTAATTCACTAAAATTTCAAATTTTTATATTAAATTTCTTTGTAACTTTTCATTGTTGATTTTTTAATTTCATCTTGAAATTGGAAACTCACCCCGCTCTGAGAAGTTCAAACAGAAGTTTAGCTTCATCTGACGGTGTCTGACCAGGAGTTGCTTCATCAGCATAAACATTATCGTCAGGACCATTTCTTCTTCGAGTTCGTGAATTTTTCGACTGATCTTGATTGTTCAATGCTGCTGATGTTATTAAATTGTTTGGCAAATTCCCGACCATGTCGGGATCGGGACTTAATTCCCATACAGATCTTGCTGATCCCGGCCCTGTTACAGGGCTTATGGGATATACCTATACAACAAAATGAATAATAATTTTTTTCCTCAAATAAATTAAAATCATTTTCATTTTCTAAATTAATAAATTAAATTTTATTCTAAATCTAATTTACAAAAAGTGTTAAATCTAAAAATTATTTCGCTAATTATTTAAAATAATATTATTAGTTAACTATTAAGAAAAGTTTGAATACAATTTTGGATTTTTTTTCAAATAAGCTTCTAATAATTAATCATTTTTAAACCTTGCTCAGCGTCGAGAGCTCCGTGTTGCTGGGATCCACTTCAATGGATTTGAATTTGATTTTTTTAACTGAAATCTTGACTGTTTGGAGATTTACTTGATGGGAAATAATTTTGGCCTCGATTTGAATAATAAGCCTAAATAAACTGTGGCACTTGGAATTAGTAAACAGACTAGTTTGACATGTCAATTGGTACCTGCATCAGACCTAGATTTTCAGTTAAGCATTTGCGCATTCAAATCAATAATATAACGCGCACACTTGCTCAATAGCCCTGCGCAAAATTTCCTTATACATATATGTATAAATAACGAAATTATAATTATAATAATTTTAATTTCAGCTTATATTATTATTATTATTATTATTTAAATAAAATAAAACATCTCTGAAGATTTTAATTATTTTTTAATTTTTCCACTTATAAATAACTATTACACGTATTTAAATAATATTAATTAATGATTATTATTTTTTATTATTATACTTTACAATATACAATTGCGTGTAAACTAATTATTTATTATATTTTCACAATGATGATTACTATCATGTTCTCGTGACTAAATTATTTATTATTGTCGTTTACCAAAACCTTAACATAACTGATTTATTTATAATTAATAATACAATTAATTATTTCTTAACTTAAGAATTGTAATCAGGTTCTTTTTTGTTTTCCGAAAATTAACCATCCTAATTGCGCAGCTTATTTTTTAAACATTTTTTACTTATAAATATTATAAAAATATTTATTCAAATATGATCCTCTGTGCTGAAAACGAAAAATTGTTAAAGATAAAATTACATTGATTATTTAATAAAAATAAAATAATTTAGTAAAAATAAAACTTACAAATTCTTTTTCAGAAGAAATTTCTGATGAGTCTTCATAGGAAGAGGAATAAATTGAAGCATCCTTAGAGGAATATCTTGAAGAATGTGAAGAATGCTTACATTTCTTCTTTGAGTGACGAATAGATGAAGAAATATGAGAGCATTTAAAAATTGGATCAGTGTTTGATTTTGGTATACAGTAGAAGGAATTGTCTGATGTGCTGAATACCTCTTTTTCAGAAGGTAAGCACTTTAAAGTTGAATCCTCGACATTACAATAGATACCATACGTATTTGAGTAATATAATACTTTTTTACAGCAGGAATGTTCTAAAATAATTAAAAATTAGATTATATACACTATTTCGAATTCTAAAGGATAGAATTTTGAATTTTTATTTTAAAAAAGTTAATTAAAAATCATTTCTTAAATTAAATTAAATCATTTAAATAAGAATATAGAAAATTTTTTCTTACCCTTTGACAAAACACATATTACTATTGAGAATAAAATAAAAAACAGACACTTCAAGAGATCCATGTTTAAAAAGAAGAAAAAATATTTTATTTCACTTTATAAACTTTATGGTTACTAAATCTCTCGTTTTGCTTATTAAGAATGAGTAGAATGGTACCTGAAGACGAGTTAATTTATACAAAAGTTTATCAACAAAGTTTCCTTGAAGTGCACTCACTTCTTTTCAATTTTCTATTGTCTTTTTAATCAGATTCGTCATTTTATTGTATTAGCGAAAGTTTTCGTTTGAAATTTAATTTGCATAAAAATTCTTGGTAAAAGAAATTCTTAATAATTAAAATATATTTTTTATATGAATAAGAAATTGTTGAAAAGAAAGAAAAATTATCACTTAAAACGTGAGCAAAATGTAAAGATTCGAGATGACTAACGATAGTATTCATGGTTGAAAAATTTTTTAAATTAATTTCCTTGAAACTATTTTAAAATTCGTGGAAATAAATAAAAAATAAATATTTGTTTCTTCGCTAATACTCGTGTAGAAGGAAAAAATAAGACAATAATTTACTTCGAAGCCGTTATTATTAACAAAATGCCTACAATATACTTTCGCTCTGTAAAATCCACATTATACATACGTTTGAAAAGCATCTTGGCAAAACACTCTTATATCTAAAACCTATGTATTCGAAACTTTAAGTTACTTTTTTAAGGAACTTGTGCTTAAAGCTAATTAGTCTATCTACAGTCAATTCGAAAATCCTTTAGAGGTGAATCACATGCAGGACTGTTGATATTTGTAGTTACAAATCTATATGTTTGCCTTTTACTTCAATTTTCAAAAATTTTGCAACCTTGACAATTTGTAATTTTAATTTAAGGCACACATTTCGAAACGTGATGGGAAAAAAGACGCCTCGAACTTTTTAAGAACTGTGTGACAATTAATTTGATATCCACCTCTAAAGAATCATTTTCAAATAATAATAATAATTTATTTTTTCACAACCTGTTACTCTACCGCTTGGTATTACACACGAAATGTTTAATTTTAATGTACGTTGTATTAAAATTGCATATAGTTTACAAATAGGAAGATCTGATTCAACAGTTCAATTATCATTTTCTATAAATTAGACTCAATCGGGACAAAAATGCAAACTTGAATGGAAAATATCCAAGTTTATTCTTTCAAAAAAAAAGGGAAGAAACTATAAAATCTCTTGGTAACTGAGCAAAAGATATTTAAACGATATATTTGAGAAAAATAATTAACTATAAAATTAATAATAATTAAATAAAACTGTGATGATTTTTTTACTAGATTTCTCACTGGGAAAGTAAAATTTTCTTCTTTAAATTTAAGAAAAACTTAAACTTTCTTTAATACCTTATTATTTAAATGATATTTATGTATATAGTTTTGTTTTACTGATATTCAAAATATGCAAGAAATGTCAAATTCTATAAAACATAACTTCTGCTTATCTTTAAAAATATGTTTTCGTAAGAAATTTTTATATTAACTTTATCGCTTAGCGTATAATTGAAAAAAAATATCTACAATCTATAAAAAATTTCTACTTCTGAATATGAAAACAATTCCAAGCTGAATATTTAAATTCCATTTGATTGAATATTACAAAATATAGGCGTTTTTTTGGTCTAAACTATGCGTTCATCCTGAAGACTTAAAAAATTCTTATTGAGCATTTAAAAAGTAAAGGGTTTTTTTTTAACAAGTGGGCCCTTCAAATGAGACAATATATATGTATAATAGCTATCAAACATTGTTTCCGTTAATGGAGAAATCATTAACCGCCTCGCATTTCATCTGTCTCGTCGCTACTTCTGCTTCTGCGACCTCGCCCTGTAAACATTATACAATTTATTTATTAAAATAGAAATCTACTGTTTAGATAAAGATGTCGAGTTCCAGAAAATTCTTTTATTAAGATGCAAGTCGATTGACGTAATCTCGGTAGTTTCATGGTTTGTTTCATTGATGCAATCTTCTATGATTTTCACCCAGTTCCACCAGGATTGGAAAGAAGTATTTAAATACACCCTTTTTCAATTTACTTAGCTATTGAGATAAAGGTTTTTTTTTTGCTAAATTATACAAAAATAATTTACCCCCATGTGTGCTTGAACTTACCTCTGCGTATTTGATTCAGACACGCTAGCATTCTAATCATAAATACAGCAGGAACTGTAATAGTATCTTTGGTTTCTTCCAACATGACAGCGTTTCTTTTTTTCAACTAGAAGAAAACAACAATTTGTTATTTTAAAAAAAGTATAATATCTTACAAAAAATATTCTGAAAACCTTACATCATCTGCAAATGTTTCATCGAAATTTGTTTCAACATTAATAGGAGCCCAGAGTTTGACGTCATAGTCAATTCCAGAAGTGGCGAGCATTGGAAGAAATGGATGTGGTTGTAGGCAATTGACGACATGTTGATCGGCTTCGAGTAGCATACAAAGCTTTGCAGTCTCTCTGTCCCAGACAAAGACGTGGCCACAATCGCTGCCCGACATGACGTAATCATCGCCCCAGAAATTTGCTTCCTTGATCATAGTCCTAAAGAAACTAGAGTGAAACGAGGGGAAGGCAAAAGATGAGAAATTTGGTTGGACTGACTCTAAATTAGCCCAGTCCGCTCGGAGGCTTTTTCGGGACTTTTTTTTTTTTGTTTTAGCAGTATTTTCTCGAAACAAAACAGAAATACAAAGAATCTCGCTGACACTGTCGCGTTCAGTCGCAGATAACAACGTTCCCAAAACTACTACATCTCTAAATGCTTCTCCACAATGAATCCAATGCTGTTAAAAACGAACGATTTTGACGACAAATGAAATGAATATAATGAACATTATTTTTTCAAGAAACGTTTCATTTGATAAAATAAATCTTTCAATTTTTCCAAGATCTTTAGCAGGTCCAATAATTAATGTTCAAATGAAACGACCTTTTTTTTATTATTTTTCTATCACTTTCGTTTTCTAATTTGTTAACAGGACAATCACATAGACGTTGACTTGTTCAGTAAATTTCATCTAATTCTAAAATAGTATAAATGTAAAATAAATTCAGAAATAAATTTTTATTTTGCAAGTTTTCTTTTCTCTAATCTCTGAAAGTTTATGACATTGAAAAAATGCAATGTTAATAGATTTAAAAGGAGAGGGAAGAAACAAATTTTTACCTGGCGTTACGGTGTCCCATGTACTTTTGCTTAACATGAAGTTCCGTTATGTAAGATTCATCAAAAGGTTCTTCACCCTGAGAAGCGCGGGCATTCGCAATTGCTTCATCCATCTCGACTTCAATATCATTATCAAGTCTAAGAAATTTATTAATCATTAATTTCTTTAATAAAAAACTTTATTTAACCGTGGAATAATAGTTGATACAAACCTTCTCTTCGATTCCATTTCATCATCATCACTGTCATTGTAAACATCTTCATCTGTTCCTAGGAAATGGTAATTCATTACAATTATGCTTATCGCTCAAATACAACAAAATTAAATAATTCAGGTCAAAATAGACTTACTTTCACGAATATCGCTAAAATTAGATTGACTGACACGCGAACAACTTGGTCCAGCATCACTTAATTGCACCCTGTTATTTCCGCTTGCCGATGGTTCTGCATAAAAACAATTCAAAGTAGAATTTTTTAAAAATAATTTTTAGAGTTTTCTTTCAACAAATTACCTGGATGATAAGAGTCACGCGTCACTTCGTCTGCAACACCGAGTGAAATTGTAGCGTTAGTTGAACTTTTGTCTGAATATGTCAAACTCACTGCAGGTTCACTACCGTGCCTTGAAGCAATAATAAAAAACTAAATTTAAAACCAGTGTAAAATTAATTTAAAACCACAGTAATAATTAAAATATAATAATTTTGGGAAAATCTGCATTTGATAGTGCTGTTCTTTTTTTGCTTACCTTTCGAGAAATCCGTCTCTCATTGTGGTCAATCGATCTTGAAGATTTTCCATAATACTTCCTTCGTGACTAGTTCCAACATCTGCACTGTGTTCGCTTAAAGTGGAAAGTTGACTCATTCGACGTTTATTTGTAATAAATGATTGAAGACAACATTGTTCTTCGGCATGACTAGATTCAGTTTCCATTGGAACTGTTTCATTAAAACAAAGTCTGCTCTCAGTCGACTCACCACTTGAGGACGCAGCCTCCTCTCGTTTTGGACTCTCCTTTTCTCTACTATTTACTTTTTCACTTAAATTTACATCACTAGTTAAAGCTTTACTTGTAGTTGGTTTTGCTTCAAGGTGCGATTGCACATTTTCTAAAAGAGCGAAACAATTTGGATAAAGCAAAAATGAATTAAAGAACTAATTTAATAAAAAAAAAATCAAACATGCAAAATTGAGGTCATATTTTACCAGAAGTTTCAACTGGCTCTATCGTTAATTCATCATTTAGTCGAGATTCATTGACAGGTAGATTTTCATTTTGATTAGTCGGATCAGATATTTCACGTTCGGCATTTTCGCTTTCGCTACTTCTGTCTACGTTAAGTTCTGCATTAGTTTCCGTACTGTTCTGATTATTCTCGACATGTTGTTCCATAACTCCTTCTAAACTATCTTCTCCTCCACCACTCAAGGCAGCTCTAGTTGCTGGATCGTTCAGCATTCTGCTGAGAACGTCAGTCATTCTCTGCATCAAAGATGTATGAAGAACTGGTCTAGCCTGTGCTATTTCTTAAAGAAGAAAAAACAATGCCTTACTAATACATTCTCTCATTACATCATCAACACTTGATCATCTCACCTGGCCCATTACGTCGGCCACCTTCACGCTCAGGACGAGCATCTGGTCCAGTATCAGACCAATCTCCACGCAGTCTTAATCGTCGAACCGGTTGAGGTGATCTTAATGGATGTTTTTTCCCTTTACTTTTCCCATGTGTCATGTTTTTCTTAAAATGTACACTTCCTTGATCCTAGACCATTTTTTAAATTACTCCATTTTATTTACATTTGCAAAAAAAAAAATTCATAAATATAAAATAATTCAAAAAACATTTACCTTTATACTAAATAAATAAAGATGATCACTGCTGTAACTAACAAGAACATCTTGCCCATCAGGACTGTAACTCAAAGATGTTATTCTATAAGAATTCCCATCAAATTCAGGAACAGTGAAACTGCTTAACGGTCTCGATGCCATTCCATTATCTGTGCAACCTAGTAAATAGTTACTTAAAATTATAAACTTTTAGAACCAGAAAAATAATTAGATAAAAAAAAAGAATCTCTTACCAGTCGCATGTGTACTAAGCATTCTTCTATCAAAAGTTCTGACTGTACTATCTGAACAACCAATTGCAATTTGGTGAAGCATTACAGGATTAACTGATAAAGCAGTTACAGCCCTTTGGCAGGAAATGAGAACATCCTAATCAAATAGAAAAATGGATCATCTGATATCATTGCTATTTTTTTAGATCCCTATCAAAACAAATATGAAAAAATACCTCTTTACATCTTGGCTCGTGGCATTTATCTTTTATTCGAAGATCGAACCACCTTACAGTTCCATCTTCACCGCAACTCAGAAAATTATGTGGTTCTCCAGGTATTGTAGCAATTTCGTAAGTAGTGCCGCTATGACAATTAAACTGATTTTGAAATGTTCCTGTTCTCCTCATTAAATCTACAGACAGAAATCAATTAACTTCGTCAAATTTGATAAGAACAGTAAAAGAAAACATGTTTTTCGTTTAATTTCAATAACTAATCGTAATCATTTTCTTCGCAAAAACTAAATATTACCTGTATAGAGGATAATTCCATCACCACTACATGAGACAATCCGATGATCATTACTATTAGGCAAAAACTTAGCACTGAATATATTTGCTCTATGGCTAGTTTTGTAGTCCGTTAATACCTGTAGTAGAAAAATAATTTCAAGTTTAAATTCTGCAATTATTTATATATTTTAATGTTAATCAATATTTTCCTCAAATCGATAATAAAATTATAGAACTTTCTTTTAAATTATTGCTTCAATATATTCTAAATCATTCAAAATCTTTTTAATTATGAATAATTAAAGTTTAAGAGATTACAATAGGAAAAAGTAGAGCGGACAGAACACGTGCAAAGGTTTTGATCTCTTTGGCAAAGACATTGCATTTTTATATATATGCCAATGTCAAACCTTGACAAGTGAAAATTAACGGAAACTATATTTCATCAAAAAAGTTCACTGAAACTTATTTTAATTTCTATTTGTATTAATAAATTCTCTCCAACTTCTTGTACTCTCTTAAGGGAAAAAATGTTTCGACAATTTTTTTTTCCAAAAAATGTTCCTTTTGGAATAATTGTATTTAAACATTTAATTAGAATTTCCTAAAATTGATTGATGATTATAATAAAACTGCTATTACAATGAAATCAATTCTTGCATCTTTATAAACTAATTCTTAGAGTATCGTATCGGTACTAAATGAAATAATCAAATAAGAATGGAAATTTGAATAAATAAGAAGCTGAAGATTAAAAAGTTGAGATATTTCAATCTACTTGGCATGACCAATCATCATTTTTGCTCCACTATTTTAACGAGTAAGCCTTGAACATCAAGAGTATAAAAATAACTGTCTCACGTGACATCAAAGTTTATAACCGGTTGAAAATTAAACTAAGAGCTAAAGAGAATGACTTGAATTTTAAAATCGATGATGAGGAATTGGTATCAACACAAGTTGTAAAATCATCAAGAAATGAAGAGAATTTAGCCAAAACAAAGATCAACTTCACAATTTGTTAGTTTTCTTTAAAAACAATTTTTTCTGAAATAAATATTAATTAAAATTTGTAAAAAGTAAACCAAAATTAGTAGTTCTAAGCAATTTAGAAATATTTGAAGTAAAAAGTATACCTGATAGGTGTACGCATTAGTGAGAACCAAATGCTGATCATCACTTCCAGATAAAATCAAATCTCCGGTACTATTCCAACAAATTGAATTGACACAACCATCATGGACTTTTAATCTTTTCAGCAATGACATACGCTGAATCATTTGAAGACTCGCTGTAAATATAAATTAACATCATTTTAGAATATTTTGGGAAATTTAAAAACTTCCTAGTATTTGCAAACTAATTTGAAAATTTTAGAACTATGATAAAGAATAAAGTTTATAAATCACCTTTAGTGCTCGAATAGAGTCTCACTTTTGAGGAATCATTGTATGGTTGATTATAAATGTCGTGAAAAATACTAGCTTTTGTTCTTTGCATTGTTCCTGATATTGATGATAATCTGCAATTCTGAAGATGAAGAGGAGCATAAAAATATCCTTTTAACAGAAACGTTAGGAATCTTCCAAAAGATCTTTTAGGACATCAATAATAATGGAAGGAGAATACGAAAAACTATGATAAAAGAAAACTCTTCTGTGAATTAAAATAAATTAAAATGCAAACGGCATTTCTCGACGAAGCGACGATTTAACAAAGACACGCGCACCATTGCACCACACTAAAAATAAATTTCGAACTTTGAAAATTGCACTTTTTAGTGAGTGGATCTTGAAAACAGCTGATGAGCAATAGCAAAGCGCGACTCTTGGGATACGGTATAAGCACGATTTATAGAGATGTCAAACGCTTTTGTGAACTTGGCACAGCATCCTTAAAAATCAACATTTAGTTATATGCAATCTTTTGCTGCTCGTTTAATAGTGCTTGATTATAAAATACAGAGGTCAGATGGCGAAAAAAATAATAACATGAAACAAAAACTTGGAAACATAAAAGACCTCTATATTATGATACACATGAACATCACAACAGAAGAGCGCGCGCACTCATAGCTGACTGTTGTGAATTCATAAGAATGTGTACACAGAATTGAACACAGAGGGTCATAATGTACTGAGAAGAGAGAGTAAATGTCTTCTCTCTCCCTTCTTCCTCCCACACAGCACCCGAAAGTGCAGACAAATAATTTCTGAACAGAAATGATTCCTTCAGGCGATTTGTTTATCCCCAATTACTTTTTTTGATGAATATCCTTCAGACCTGCAAGTAAAAATAAAATTATTTAAAATTGAGCAATTTAGGAAAAATTAGAAAAACTACTTACCTAAAAATTACAAAAAGTTGTCTTCAAAAGTTAAGACAAAATTCTGAAATATTCGTTTATTTGAACCAGCGCAGATCCAAGTTTCAAAAGTGCATAGAATAAACTCAGCGCAGTTTTATACGATATCCTGCAACGTGCTGAATGGTCAATTAAGTATGCCATTCGACAGGAAGGATCTGCGCATTTTTCGAAAAATATTTTCACCGTTTTGAAAAGTTCATTCTATCAGTAAACGGAATTTGATAGTAATGAATTACGCGATGCAGCAATAATTCACTATCGCTTAATATTGGTATCTCTAAATCACTTTCACTGCAAGTCTTCAAAACACTTTCTCACTTTATTTATCAAAATTTTCATCTTCATATTTCGTTGAAAGATAACTAACATTTTCTGATAATAAACACTATGCAGTGCAGACCGGTTATAATCGATGAGTTATTGCACTTTTCTCATCAATTGTGAAAATTAACATTTACTTTAGGCGATATATCACTTTTGCGTGATTTAATAGGGAAGATTTTTACTTAATTATAAACGTAATACTGTTTTCTTAAATTAATTGAACTGAATATTGGGAAAGACAAGAGAACAGAAAGTACAGCTCAGACAAATCTGCAAAAATACGTCGCTATATGAAGATGACCGTTGTAAACCGACTTGTCTTCATGGTAATTTCAATGTCAACCGCAAACTAAAAGTATCGAGTGCACTTACTTGAGAACCTGAAAAGAAATTTATTCGAATTATTAATCATTAATAGTAAATTGAACTTAGATATATAATTAATACTACTATTAAATGATGTGAGAGGAAATTTCTCAAAAACATGAAACTTTGATAGATACTTTGAGGGTTAGATTAATATTTCCCGCAACAATCAAATAGAACAAAATGCAGGAAATAGAAAGACACTCAGGTTTTCTAACATCAATACATATTTTCTTGAAAAATAAACAGATATGAGAATTTGCTAGCAACTTACCGGCTTACATCAGACGACAACAACACTCCACCATGCCTGGACCCTGGACACAATATGAGAAATTGACAATTCCGCTCTGGCGCTCGGCGCTTAAAACCTTCAGGCGGATAACGGTTGTTCAGCAGGTGTACCAATCTAAACGAGAGAAAATCACTACATTTACCAATTTTACCAATTGAACTTCGAAAAATACACTGTATCTTCAATTTTTTACTTTGTTGTCAGTTGTCACCTTGTCACTGCGTACTAAGGTCCCAATTGTCAAAATTTGTCAACAAAAATCGTTAAATAAGCAAATAATTGTTGTAATTAATGTAAAAATAACTTAGAATTTATCAATTTAAGTTTAAAAATGCTAGCACTACAAGGATACGGCAGTAGTGACGAAGAGGGTGATAAAACTAACGAAATTGAGGCAAATTCAGAGAAAAGTGAGGTTAGGACTGACAACTCAACAAATAATTCTTTCACTCCAATTTCATCTACTGGATCTTCTTTATTGTCATTAGGATTGCAAATTTGTTCCGCACCCGAAGTTGTACCAACGGTATAAATTTATTTTTATTCTAAAATATAATCTCAATTTTTGATGAAACGATACAACAACGTTTCAACAGAAAAACTATGACAAATGACCTACTGTAGGAATGATTTGATCCTTTTTTTGTTTATTAACAGGGCTCAGAGTTATGCTTACGGCATATAGACGTAACGTCGAAGGAAATAATGCACAATCCAAAATTTGAGGAACTTTTTGCACCTGAAGTTGGACCAGAAAATCCCTTTAAAACTCAACAACAACGTGCACTGAAAAATACACTCGCTGGTTATGTTGAGAAGGCACATTTTTCGGATTTTCAATTTGAAAATCAGAGACGAACGTTCACTAGCTATGGTGAGAGTCTAAATGAACAAAATATCACATTTTTTTTGGATTAAAATTGAAGTATGCAATAATTAGTATTAATCTTCTTTTAAGGATACGCATTGGATCCAACAGCCGATGGAAGTGTTGACGAAGGGAAGATTTTAATTGGCGCTAAAGAAGCGGCCGAGGAAACTGGAGCAAGAACTGTATTTGAAACAACGACATTGAGGCCAGCTGATAAGAGGAAACGAAAAAAGAACGATGATCCGGCTGATATTGAGGGATTTCTGGGTCCTTGGGGTGGTTACATAGATGAGAAAAGAATTATCAAGCCCACTGAGGAGGAAGCAGCTGAATTGGAAGAAATTCTCGCCAAACGTAATAAAAGAGGAAAAGAAACAACAGAGACGCCAATTGAAGAACGAACAGTACTTCACAGTAAGATTTTTCATTCGTTTTTTACTTTTCAACTTTAAGAATGATTTCCCAATTGATTAAAAATTCATTTAAATTTTGCTTACAGTTAAAGACACAACGGATTATCAAGGACGATCATATTTACACGCACCTCAGGATGTGGGCGTGAATCTAAGATCAGATTCCCCGCCAGAACGTTGCTTTTTACCTAAAGCACAAATTCATACCTGGGAAGGACATACGAAAGGTATCTCACAAATTCGATGGTTTCCACGCACTGCTCATTTACTACTTTCATGTAGTATGGATAATAGGGTTAAGGTATTTACTCTAAAATTATTTTCCAAAATTTACATTTAATTTACATTTACGTTAAAATTTTTATATTCTCTGGAATTGTTTTCCAGCTTTGGGAAGTTTACAATCAGCGAAGGTGTATACGAACCTACTATGGACACAGACAAGCCGTACGCGACATTAGTTTTGACAATGATGGCAAAAGATTTCTTTCCGCAGGCTATGATCGTTACGTTAAATTATGGGACACTGAAACTGGTGCATGCTTAAATAAATTCACCAGTCGCAAGGTGCCATATTGCGTTAAATTCAATCCCGATTCTGATAAACAACATTTATTTGTCGCTGGAACAAGCGACAAGAAGATAATTTGCGTGAGGATTGAATTATTATTCTTATTATTTTGACTTTTGGGCAAATATTAACATTTGGGGAATTGATTTTAATTTCAGTGGGACATTAGATCGGGAGAAATAACTCAAGAATACGACAGGCATTTAGGAGCCGTTAACACAATTACTTTTGTTGATGAAAATCGAAGATTCGTCACTACTTCTGACGATAAAAGTCTTCGTGTTTGGGAATGGGATATTCCAGTTGATATGAAGTACATAGCGGATCCAACAATGCATTCAATGCCGGCCGTTACACCATCACCGAATCAAAAGTGGCTCGCCTGTCAAAGTATGGATAATAAAATTGTCATATTCTCAGCACTCAATCGATTTAAAATGAATCGAAAGAAAACATTTACGGGTCACATGGTTGCCGGTTACGCTTGCGGCTTAGATTTCTCTCCAGACATGAGGTAAATTATTCGTTTCAAATTAAATTCAAATCAAATTAAATTCAAATTTCCCAACAACTCTTAATAATTATCATCAATTTTTTTCTTCAGTTATCTCGTGTCCGGTGATGGAGATGGAAAATGTTACGTTTGGGATTGGAAAACCACGAAATTATATAAAAAATGGAAAGCTCACGATGGAGTTTGCATTTCTGCCATGTGGCATCCTCATGAACCGTCAAAACTCGCGACTGCCGGATGGGACGGGAAAATTAAATATTGGGATTAGAACAATTTTCTTTTTTTAATTGTGCATAGTGTAAATATAAATAATGATTAATTTCCACTTGAAAAAAGCAAAAATAAACTTACTTCCGGAAAAAGTAAGTTATTGAACAAAGATTTAATTTTCAAATACTAGCAGGAGAATAAAAGAAGATGAAAAATTTTTTTTGAATAAAAAAAAAAGAAAAAAAATGTTTGTAAAAATTAACAAAATGAAAATAATTTTTAAGAAATTATTTTTTTAAATCAATAAAATAAATTAAGATGATATTGTGTTTATCAATTTTCCTAGTTTTCCCGGGAAGAGCGCTAGTTTCGTAATCGGAAAATAAATGAAAGCACAGCCCATGTAGGAATCCAGAAATCAATAATGTGCGCCGTTAAGTCTGAGTGCCGTTCGTACCTTATTGTACAGTGCACATTAGATTTAGTTTACACACAGAAAGTTCTCGCAAGTAAAATAAAAACAAAATAATTTTTTTTTTCAATCGGTGATTATTATAAGTCGCCGATAATAAGATATGTTGAATTTTCCGTTTGTTCTCGTTCTAAAAAATGCATAAACAATCCTTAATTTAAAAAAAAACAGTGCCAAGGACAATTTATAGAAAAGGTACAATTTGTTTAAATTATTATTTAATTAAGATAATTATCTGTCATTAACATTATTTGAAAATTTATCAGTTCGATTAATTGATTCATTTTTGTTTTGAAAAAAATTTTTTTACGAGAAAAGACTTTAATTAAACAAAACTCAGAAGTTAAGAGAGATTTTAAAATATAGAAATGATAATCATGTTTTTGAAACATTTTAAATTTCAGGACAATGAAAATGAAAATGGGAAGTCCGAATTTAGGATATTCTTATCATCTTCCATCGGCTGGTTGGAATCTCAAGGTTAGAAATGCACTATCACAGTGCAGTGATATTTTCAGCGAATTTAATAAATACATTGCACCTGCCTATCATCACGACAGATGCGAAAGGTAATTTTATTTTTATATACCAAAAAACCATCTTTTTCTTTGAAATCTCCTTTTTTTGAATTGAATACTTTAACTTTAATTTAATTTGTAATAATTATAATTTATTATTTATGAAAATTTTAGATCAGTCCAAATGCGATTATATTCCATGCATAAGAGGGAGTTTGTCATGGTTTTCGTGGCATTTTTCGCTTGCTTTGGATTATCTGTATTTATTGGATTAACAGGTAAAATGTAAATTAATTTACTTATTTTTTAAATCTTTTTTTAAATTAGTTTTTATAATCCTGTGATTTTTAATAAATTAATTAATTACAGGACCGCCGATAACTGCAACGACACCGGAAAAGGCCCATCCAAATGGCAGTGAAATGCCCAATGGGCCATTTATTATGAAAACTCCACCTCTCTCAACCTACAGTCAACAACTTTGGGTTATTGCTAAATTATCCACTTTAAATAGCGATGGTAAATCAAAAAAATATTCTAAACTATTATTAATTGAACAATTATTATTTATTTATTAAATTGTTTGTAAAATTAAATGAAAATTTCAGACGAGAGATATGATAAAAGTTTCCAAGTGAGCGTTTCGATTGATGGAATCACGTCTGATCGAAAATTAGATCCAGTTCTAACTGCAGAATCTGGACATAATAGGTAACATCAAAAATTGTAACATTCTTTAATTGTTCGCATAATTTTTAAACTCTATTTTGGATTTTTTTGCTTATAATTTCTGATTTCTGTTGTAGAACGCGACACTTAAAGTGCGAGAGACAAAATTGTGAAGAATTTGTAATAGCCCATCTTGGATTTCTTCATTTTAATCACTATATTATAACTGTACGATTTTATGGACTCGAGAGTTTTCATCAACGTTACACGATACGAAACCTCACATTCTACGTCAGTAAGCAATAAATCTATTGTAATTATATTTAAACTAATTGCAATGTCATAATTAAATGTTGATTCTTCTCCAATTTTCCACAGTTTAAGAATTACGATCCTGATTTCACGCAAATTGAAATTTGGTTCAGATTAATATTTCTTCTGGCTACATTTGTAGTGACGGTAAACATTTTTTTTTTAATATTGAAGTTTAAAAATACCTTAAAATTAAAAATTAAAAAATTATTTTCTATTTTAGTGTTGGTTTGGACATTCTTTGAGGAAATATCAAGTGCACGATTGGTCGATTGAACAGAAATGGATTTCCATTCTTTTGCCTCTTCTTATTCTCTACAATAGTGAGTTTTTTCCTCTTTTTTTTCTATAAAGAAACTATTTTACTTTTTTTAAATAAAAAACTTCTTTTTTAGATCCATTATTTCCGTTAATATTCTTAGTGAATTCTTGGATTCCTGGAATGTTAGATGCAGTACTTCAGACAACATTTCTTTGCGCGATTTTAATGTTCTGGCTCTGTGTTTATCATGGTTTGCGTCAGGTAATTTTTTTTACTCTGAGACATTTTCTTCTTTGGAATTCTACTTGTTTTTAGAAAATAAGAAGTTTAGCTTCTATTTTTTTAATTTCAGAACGAGAGGCGAATAGCAACGTTTTATTTGCCAAAATTATTAATCGTTGGATTATTATGGGGAGCTGGTCTCACACTGGCAACTTGGCTCAGGTGTACAGAACTTGAAGACCCAACGTATAATTATATTCTCGACACCTCAAATTATTACGTAAGAACAAAAAATTTCATTTATAAGGCAATAAATAACGGAAAATAGAAAATATTGGATTATATATTTTTTGCTTTCGTTTTTTAGGGATTCAAGGTATTCTTTCTGACGATGGGAGGAATTTATGGTGCCTATCTTCTATTACTTGTTCTAAGAGCTTACAGTGAATTACGTTCGATGCCATTTTTTGGTAATTAAAAGAAAAATTTAATTTAACATTGTTAATTTCTGATTTAAATCATTTTAATATTTTTTAGACCTTCGATTGAGATTTTTAACACTTTTGGCGGCAGTTGTCATTGGGATTTGTGCTCTAGTCACAGCCCGAAAATTTGGTGCTGGAGTATTTGAAGACAGTTTTGCGTCCCGACTTTCAACTTATTATCACACTTCCGCCCAATTTATGGCCCTCTATGGTCTTTTAAATTTTTATCTCTACACAATGGCTTACGTTTACGCACCTGCTGTTCAGCAAGTTTATGGGCAACGTAAGTTATCACATTCAAGATTCATTATCAGTTATCAAAATCACTCAAAAAAGGAAAATAAAAATTTACTTACCTAATTTAGATTCATCGATAACGAAAGACAATCCATCTTTTTCAATGATAAATGATTCGGATGAGGAAGTAATTTATGGATCAGATGAAGACAGTCGACGTCCATTGACTCGTGCACCTAGAAATACAGACGACAGTGATTAGAAAAATTATTTCATAAATGAAATTCAAACTGGAAAAAAATTTTTTTCTTTATATACGCATCGAGATTTGCAACGCGTCTTCATTTAATGACAAGAAACAAAAAGAAGAAATAAAATAGATTCCTGTTATGCACATTTTGTGCAATTATAAAATTGTAAGACTATAAAATTTTATCTTTTAATATACATAGCATATACACATCTTTGGTATGTAATATTTTTACATATACAGTCATTTTTTTAATAATGAACACTTGTACATATATAATTGTAAATGTAATTATTGTTTGTGCCATGCAGTCAATAAAAAACTGCCAGAAAATATATTACAGAAAATTTACACAAGTTTTTCATTGTTTCTACGAATAATTACCTATTTATGAAATGTTCTACTGCTCTTCTATGAAGAAATCAGTTTATTAAAATGATAAACATGGATTATTGAGGATTATTGATGATTATTCTTTATTTGTCAAGGGCTTTTCTTTTTTTCTTTTACGTACAAAGGGAAATCCCACAATAATTTGCGATTTTGTTAAGACCCCCCACAGTACCTGAAATTGCAACATTGTTACCAACATTGTCTCAATATTATTATTTTTGCAATATTATTAAAATATATTAGAATATTGAGACAATATTGCCAATGTTTATATAAGTTTAGGTGATGTGTTGGCGTGTATGATGGAAAAATGGAAGAAAATATATGTTGTTATTGAAATATTTTTTATAATTAACTAATCTAATTTTCAAATAAACACCCTATAAAGGATATAAGGGTTATCCTTGATTTCTAGGGATATCTCTTGGTTTTTCGCAGTTTGGATATCCCAGGGGTCACAAGAACAATATAGGATATCTAAACCTTCAAAACACAAAGAATATCCGTAGGAATATGCAGGAATATCCTGAATATTTATGTATCATATTCATAAGGGTGGTTATTTAGAAAATTTTAATTTGACAGTTGCATTAGGAATAAACATTTGGTACCTTTAAATTTGATTGGTCAATCTAACGGAATGATCACGGAAACAGACGTTATTACCCGATTGAAGATCGCGCGCTTTATGTGCATTCCGGCAACAATGAACACAAATTATAGGTTATGAATTGTTGAGAAGTCAAACATCTTTTGTTTTTTAATTTATTTCTTAAATATATATTAGTTTTTTTTAAACTTTCCGATAAATATGAAGTGCTCAATTCCTGAAATTTCATGGCACAATCGTGATCCAGTATTAAGTATCGACATACAAGTGGGAAATTGGAAAAATTCGTCACAAGAAACATTTTGGAGGATTGTCACTGGAGGAGCCGATTCTCACGTTTTGGTATATAAAAACATTTTATTTGCAAGAACAAATAAATTTGTATAATGAAACAAATCATGTTATATATACAGTCAACTCTCGATAATTAAACTCTTAATAAATTGAAATTGGATTTGGTCCAATTGAAATAATTTTAATAATTAAAATATTTGGTATATAAAACCCTCGATAATTTGAACTTTTTGGATCTCCCTTGAAATTCAATTGAGACAAAATTTGGGGTGTTAGGGGAATTTTGACTTTGAATTGATCTTGTGATACAAGTAATTACCGTACCTGCTCTCCAGATTTAAAATTAAGACTAAGTTGCGCTAAACTGTTATTAATTTTAAATGATTTTAACTTGAAACAGATTTGGCATTTATTAATAAACGATACCGGTGGAGCAATTGTTTCCTGTGTTACTGATTTAGAACGACATCAAAGGGCAGTAAACGTTGTACGTTTTTCACCTTCTGGTGAAATTTTAGCTTCTGCCGACGATGGTAAGTCGAAAGAAATAAACGACAAATGTTTATTAAGAATTCTTGACAATGTGTTCTATTTTTTTAAAGAATCAATCATTATATTGTGGAAACAAAGAGAAGAGTCGGAATTGAATTTATTTCTCGGTGAGGAAAATTCAAACAAAGAACAATGGACATCCTGGAAGGTTTTAAAGGGTCATCTTGAAGATATTTATGATCTATGTTGGTCGCCAGACTCGAGTTCTCTTGTCTCGGGCTCTGTTGATAATACCGCAATTTTGTGGGATTTAAATAAAGGACGAAGTAATTGTATATTGTCTGATTATAAGGGTTTTGTTCAAGGAGTCACATGGGATCCTTGCAATCAATACGTTTGCACCTTAAGTTCGGATAGGTAAAATAGCGAGAAATTATTACATACTTTACTTTAAAACAAAAACTTACTGATTATATTATTGTAGACAATGCCGATTGGTTGATCTTAATACGAAAAAAACTGTTCAACGTGTTACAAAAGCAAAAATACCAACACCCACTGGACATCCCCTCGATGGGAAATCGGTTCGATTATTTTATGACGATACATTTAAATCGTTTTTTCGAAGATTAACATATACGCCAGATGGTTCGCTTATTATTGCTCCCTCGGGAATTATTGAACCACAGGAAACCACCGATAAAACGGCCAATGCAACTATTGTCTTTTCCAGGCATAATTTAAAGGAGTAAGTTAAATGGAATGAAATAATAATAAAGAATATGCGAATTTTAATATATTATAATAAAATAATTGTCTAATTTTGAATTAATTTTCCAGACCCGTTATGATTTTACCATCGTCGGAAGAGCAGACAATTGCTGTTCGCTGTTGCCCTTTGTATTTTCAATTACGAGAAGATGGACCAACATCAGTAATTCCATTGCCTTATAGAATGATTTTCGCTGTTGCGACTCATCGTTCTGTTGTTATTTACGATACACAACAAACTTCTCCAATAGCCATTGTTTCCAATATTCATTTCACAAGACTGACAGATGTCGCCTGGTGAGGAATTTAAATTACACAATTCTATTTATACATAAAAAAATTAATATTTAGAGACATCAAAAAATTTCAACTCTTAAATTCTTCATTACAGGTCGTCGGACGGAAAAATTTTAATGGTTTCGTCGACCGATGGTTATTGTTCTATAATTTTATTTCAAGACGATGAATTGGGCAAAATTTACGAAATGAAAACACAGCCAATTGAAAGAAAAGAAATTAAAGAAACTAAAACTGACGATTTAACGCCAACAAAGTCTAAATCATTGGCTCCGTTCATTGATATTGATAATAACGCAATGGACATTGATATTGTCAAAAGTGATAAATCAACAATCTCAAATGACATGGAAAAATCGAAGAAAACAATTGTTGACTCCACTTTGAAATCGATGACAAATGGTGATGTTAAAATTACCAAGGATACTAGTCGAAAAAATTCCATTAACGCAGAAAAAAGTAATGCCAATGAAATACTCGAAGAAACGGAAGATATAAAATTAGTTTATGAGGAAAATAATACAGAGAGTGTTAAATTAACTGGTAAACAAACACCAACAAAAGTTGAATTACAACCTGTTAAAACTCCGCGTAGAGTCAAATTAATCACAATCTCGAGCCCTAAAAATAAAAAAGATTAAACTTCTGTAAGATGCTTAAAGAAATCTTCATTCACTTTAAATAGTGCCTTGAAAATTTGTTTGGAATTTTGTTGCTTTTGCTCTTTTCCAAGCCACATTACAAAAAAATATATATAAATATGAAAAAAAAACTGTCAAAAACTTATAATTTTACAAATTTTTTAATTGTAAAAAGTAGATTGTAAGAAAAATATGTATTTTAAGTAGGATAAAATTTTCTATACTTTATATAACTCGATATTGATTTTATAATTTCTTGCGTAACAAAATATTAAACTTACTTTAAGTCGTATCGTAAATATTTAATCCTTAAGAAAAAAGCGTTTTTCATTTCAGTATTTTTTTTGAAATAAGTTTTTTCTATAAATATAATATTATATATTGGGGATTGTACATAGGTCTCATACATATTTTCATAAATGTAAATATAATTCAAATAAATTTCTACGTTTTAAAAGATATTCACTTTTTAAATATATTTATCTATGTATCAATATTTAATGTTTTTAATAACTCTTTTTTTCTGAGAATGCTTTTTTGTAATTTACAAATTTTAAATTAAGCGCTAAATCAGATTCAAAGAAAGTGCAATAAATTCCCGCCTATTTCGTGGAAATGAAAAGGGGGGATGAATGTAACCGCCATTTTCCGGTAAAAATTCACAGCGTGTTGACTTGATTCTCCGTGGTTTTTTTTGTTTTATCAAAATGTAAGTATAATAATTAATTTTCTAATTATAATTTTTATCTTTAGCGTGTGTCCTGGTTTTTGTGAAAAGAAATTCATCAATTAAAATTGAAACAAAGTAGAAATATCTTCATTTGAAGAATAAAATCAGATCAAAGAATGTCTGTGACAGCATTATTGTTTATTTTGTAAATTAATTCAATTTGTTTCAATGTTTTTACGTTAATTCTATAAAAAAAATTGGGTTTATTATATTTGTAATATTTATTGAATGTTTTATTATGTTATTAAAATGATAAATTTTTTTCTGAATCGGAGATTTTAGGTTATGAAATGCATATGTGTTGGTGTATTGATCAAAATTTTCTAGATAATTCTTGAAGTGTATTTTTAAATAAAATTTCTTTTATTCGCAGACTGAAATTAAAAATTAAAAATGCCGAAATCTAAGGAATTTGTCGAAAGTGATGATAGCTCTGCTAGTGGAAGTTCCTCGGAGGTAACTGAGAAAACAAAAGAAATTGTAAAATAAAAATGTAATAAATGAATAATTAACTTAACTTTTCAGTCGGAAAAGAAGGGAAAGAAAAGACCAAAGAAAGAAGTTAAGCCAAAAGAAACTGAAGGAGGATCTTCAAGCAAAAAAGCAAAAACCTACGAAGACCCAACATGGGAACTAGACGACAAATGTCTAGTCACTGTCAGAGAATTTAAAGGCAAAACATTGGTCGATATTCGTCATATGTATGAGGACAAAAAATCTGGAGAATTAAAGCCAACAAAAAAAGGTTTCAAATTATTTTTTAAAAGAGAAGGAAAAGAAATTGGAAAAGAGAAAAAATGATAAAATAGGAATATTTTTGTATACTTACTTGTTATTTTGTTTCAGGTATATCTTTAAATACAAAATTGTGGCGAAAATTTGTGGATTTGGTTGAAGAAGTTGACAGAGCAGTTAAGGAAAAGTGTTAGATTCCGCTATGAAAAAAAAATATACTTATTGTTCAATATAATTGAACTTGTTGTATGTATATATGTATTTAAATAGTAGAATCTAAAGCAAAGAAGCTTTATGTATTTTTATAAAATGTTCCATTTTCAACTTAATATTTATATTAATTTTCCTAGTTTGTGAAAATTCATTTTATTCAATATCTATGTTTCAATATTCGAATGAAATAAAATACTTATAATCAATTAAAACCTGATTGATGATTTATTTCGAGAAATTAATTCGCATGCTAAATCATTAAAAATTATGAAAGAAATTGAAATAGAAGAAGGCCTTTTGAAAGGTATCCAAAAAATTTAAAAATACTGGATAATAACGAGAAAAATGTGATTAAATATAACAAATGTGTCAATGTTCAATTAAATTTATTAAAAAATATATGTCTGTCGCGTTAAAATAAATGAATACAAATAAATAATTCGTATGAGCTTAAGTATAATTTACACACTTTTTAACGCAACTATTATTTACAGTTTGTAAAAATTATCAACAGCGACTTTTCTATCATTTTTAAATACGAGCAATAAAAAAAATTAGCTTAATTAAATTAAAACTTTAAAAAAACTACCTTTTAAAATCATAAAATTAGAATACTGCAGAAAAGTCCATTTTTTGTAAACTTAAGATTAACAATAGCTTCGAAATTAATATCGTATGACAGGTTTGCTATACTAAATTCTATTTTTTATAGGATAATTTCCGATCGAAAAGAAAATTATTAAAAATGATCGTAATTATTATATTTCTATTTCTGAGATCTAAATTCAAATCTTGTTGAAAGAAAATGTATTTTTGATTAACAAACGTAACAGTTCTCTTTTTTTAATGTCACAATCGAAAGAAAGTAGAATATATATTTACAAAGTTATAGCTAATTAATTGTTTCTAAATACTAAATAATCTTAATTCTTTTTTTTCGAAACTTCTCTTTCGTATGTATATACAAACAACTTTTGTGACATTTTTTAACTATATAAATTGAAGTCTTTGTAATAAATGCAACACATTCAATACGTTGCTACTTTTCTTTGTCTTCTCTTTACACTTTTTTTTAACGTCCAACATTTTTCCCGTTTAATCTAGACGATAAAAATTCGGAAACATAAAACTTACATCCAATATAAAATTTTGTTATTTGAATATTACGCCTCTCCGTGAATATAAGACAGAAGTTTTTCCACCTCCATGTCTCCAAGCAGTGCTAAATTTTCAGGTGCGCATACTTTTGCTTTGGTCTGAAAATAAAGAAGAATTCCATGTGTTAAGTGAAAAGAGGATCTTATTCCAACTTTTGTCAGTGGGTTTTTATTACTAGGTACAAATAAAACTCACATTTTCTGATTCTTCAGCTACAGACATTTTCCTCTTGCGTGACTTGCCTTTTGGTTTCTCTGAAATCAAAAAGAAATTAGAAACAAAAGAATTTTAAAGAAACTTCTTCAATCGACTTTCAAGAATACAAATTACCTTTCTCAACAGTTTTGCCTTTATCATTTTTATCAGGATGATTCCTTGTAATCTCATCGTTTTTCGTGACAATGTTTTTACTACAGGATTGCACAGCTTTTATAATTGGAGACGATGCAGCTAATGGCTTATCATAATTTTCCGCAACATTCGTCAATTTTTTGTTACTTTTAGTCGGACTTCTCTTGGCAGCCCGTTTCTTGGGTTTTGGTGAAATATTAAATATCTCCTCCATTTGAGTTGCTGCAAGAATAATTCGACGCGTCTCACCATTATCCAAATCAATTTCCAATTCACTAATACTGTATTTTCGTTTTCTTTTCTTCACAGCTGTTGTCTCGTCATACACAAAATGATATTCGCCATGTCGTAAATCGGTTATATTGAGAAAACTGTTCGATTGTTCGACGCTGTCATTTTTATTTTTGGGCACTAGTTCCAAACTTTGTAGGACGCAGGGTAAACTTTCTTTGGAAGATTTGTCACTAGGAATTATTTGCTCTGGAGTTGGATCACTAGTGTCACTTTTATGTGCATCGGAGGCTTGGCGTGATTTTGATCGTGTTCGACGTTGATCGACAATTTCATCATCACTGAATAAATCACGTTTCACTAAATCGACTTTTGCCTTTAGGGTCAATTTTTCATCCTCAAGGGATAGAATAATTTCCCTTAGTTTAGTGTCCGAATTTTTCTCGTTCGATTTCGTCGATGTTACCGGTTCCTCGATGGGGAATTTACCTTCTTTTTCCACTGCTTTCTTTTCAATTGTCTTATTCTCGACTAAATTCCCTTCAATCGTATTCTTGTCGATTGAATTCTTTTCTGTCGCGTCTTTTTCAATTGGCTCCAAGTTCTCCACTTTTTCTGCTGAAATTTCTTCTGTACTTTTTCCCGATGCTGGTTTCTTGCTTTTAGTTTTCTTCGGCGTTTTTCCTTTTTTCGGTGTTTTTCCCTTTTTAGGAGTTTTTCTTTTCTTCGGGGTTCGTCCCTTCTTTGGTGTTTTTGTCTTCTTCGAATTGGGTGGCATTATTTCCTTTCCAATCTCCATTTGCTCGGGAGGCATTTCTTCTTGTTGCTTCGAGCTATTTAATTTTTTCATTTCTGGAAGTTTCTCAGTGAACGAATTCCGCTCACTGCTGGTGTTCTTCTCTTTGATAATATTCTCATTGCTGGCGATTTTTTCTTTGATCGAATTGTCATTGTCCGGCTTTTTGTCAATATTGAGTAACTTATTGTTTACATTCTCTGGAATTGAACTTGCAATTGGCTTGATTTGTGGATTGGTGAAATTTCTTCTTGTTCTTGGTTGTACGTTTCTAATGATTGTGCAATTTCTCCGTTTGTCTTTATTGACACCAGCCTTTCCTCGCGTTTTTACTGAACTTGCTTCAACGAAACCTTTCTTCAATCGCTCGCGTTTCGACTCCAATTGCATTTTCAATAAATCGTAATCAATTATCTGTAAAGTTGAAGCAGTTTTATTGTCACTGTTAGTTAACATATTCGCCACTTGCCGTGTAATGGACGAATTTACCAATTGAGTTGTTTTCAACGGCGCACTCGTTTTCATCAATTTCTGTTCTGAGGTTATAATCTCCGAAATTTTGCTCGATAAATTCGTCGTGATGTCGGAACCGGCTTTAGAACTACTTGGAGTCTCGGAAATTGTTGCCTCAATTAGTAATTCATTTTTAGCTGGTGTCTCCTGATCATCATTTCCCTCTAAATTTGTGACCGAGAACATTTTTTGTGGTGACGCTTCTTTGATGATCGGTCTTTCGATTTCCAATTTCTTTATTTGAAAGTTCTTCCTGACGTCTGGTTCCTTTGGTTGATTGTTTTGAATCTTAGTGTCTTGTTTCACTTCGTCTACAATCGATTGCTTCATCTCAATATTTTTCTCGAACTGATCGTCCTTGATTCGATTTACAATTGAAACGGTTTCTAGATTTGACGAATTCCCTGCAGGTTGATCAATCGGGGCGGGAACATCAGAAATCTGCTTTTCAATGTTTTCGGGGACTTCTGGAATTTCCGGCTCGCAGGAAATTTGAAAGGACGATGAATCACTGGAATTGGAACAACTTTTGTCGGAAATATTCTTCTTCACTGGTGACTGATCTTCACTGTCGGAAGTGTCGGAACTGTCGTCGGAATCAGTTGACGATGAAGACGAGGATCTTGATGAATAACTGGACGATGTGTTACTGTCACTATCCGAGGATTCATTGTCACTTTCATGGGAACTCTTGTCTGATAATTCATTTGGTGTTTGTTCAATTATCTTCTCGGCAACTTCGATTAGACTCGAGGAAATGACAAGTTCCTCCTTAGCAGCTTCCTCTCGCCCTAAATTTACCTTGACTACCTGAAATTCCTCCACTTTCGTCAAACTTTTATTTGGGTTTTTCAATTTTTCCACTGGAACATCAGCAATTTCTGAACTTGGCTGATAATACGGTGAGCATGAACTGAATTCGCCTTTTTTGATTGCGTCTTTCGTGTTATCACCAGCAATATTTGGCGTTAATTTATTGCCCGGAGTGGGTGCAAAATCTGGTGTTGGAAAGAGATCGGGAATTTTGCTTGAATCTTCACTCCGGGATACTTTAGTGAACGGCGTGATTGAACTACTGTTCGGACTCAAAAATCGCGGTGTTGGAGGAATATCTTTGGAATTTTCGAATTTTCTCGGTGTCTCGAGTTGCATAATGCGTGTAATTTTTTCCGAATAATTGGGCGAGGTTTTCATAAATTCAACATTGAGTTGGGTTTCACTTCTTGGAATTGTGACTACTTTGGCGTATTTTTTGACAATTTCACCGGATTTTTTCTCAATTATTTTCAGTCTACTGCTTGATGATGATGATGAAGGAACATTTTCCAGTACTTCGGGAGTCGTGACAATTTTGGAATTTGATAGAACAAGTTCGGAGTCATCTAGAGTGAAGGATAAATCTTTATCGCTTGGAAAGTAGTTTTTCGAATCGTTCAGTGGTAGAGATTCGTTCTTTTCTATCGGTTCCTTAATTGATAAGTCTTTATTCAATGAATCCTTAATTGACAGATTTTGATCTTTACCTGAAAGACTATGACTCGAAATATCCTTCGCGGAAAGATTCTTATGTGATGGATCATCACTTGAAAGGTCTTTGCCTGAAATATTCTTGCTGGAGTGATCTTTATCTTCACTTTCGTTAGCAGACAAGTTTTGCTTTTCAAATTCGATAATTTCGGACTCTTGGTCCTTGGAGGGCGTTTTCTTGGTTCCGCGTCTCTTTTTCAAGGTGGTGCTTTCCTTTCGACTTCTGATTCTGCGTCTGACTTTCGATGTTTTCTCCTTGATCTCGGCACTTGAAGTAACTGTTGCTTCGGGATTGGCCATTAATCGTAACTCGGTGTCCCAACTTTTCAATAACTTTGTCGGTTTTGATTCGACTCGTGACTCAACCTTCTCAATTGGCGCAGAATTGGAATTGTCGTTCGGCGAGACTTTACCTAGAATCATATCCATTCCGGTGAATTTTTCCCAACCACCCATTAATTTGGGAGCGGGACTTCGCGTAGCAATTGGAATTTTATAGGCACGATCATCTTTTGGTGGGCTTGTTAAATTTTGCGAGGAACTGACAAAGGGTGGTGATTTAAATAGAGAAGTTCGACAATGAGTCTTTGAACGACTTCTTGTGGTAGAGGGCGAAATTTTACTGACCGATTTACTCGCGGAATTGGAAGATTTTGGTGGTGTGCCAAAATCTAAGGCCCTTACGTGACTGTGTCGTCGACGTGGTGTCGACAAACTGAGACGATGATTTTTTGAACGGCTTTTAATAATGGATTTTGGTGTTCGTTTGGTTATTAACTCACTTTTCTTTTCGACCACAGTTGACACTGGAACTGGAATCTTTTCACATGGCACTGAACTCTCCGCTTGTTGTGGTTGATTTGTTTTGGAATTTTTATCAGCAACATGATTTATTTTAAGGAATGGCGATAAACCAGAGAGTGAGAATGTCATTGACGCGTCGACATTTAATGTTTCGATTGCGTTGCCGCCTAAAAATTCCGCCGCACTCGTTTCATTACCATAAAGTGTGATGTGCTCCAAACTACAGACTGGTTCAATATTAGTCAAATTTGATTCTTTGACAGTGACTGCCTTTGGAATTTCGATTTTTAGATCCATATTCGATTCGGTGAAATTTGTATTTTCAACAAGAGTATTTACGGGCTCGGTTGGCTCGTAATCTACTGAAATTACGTCGATATTTGGAAGGGATTTAGGCACAAATTCTGTTTGGGAAATCTTCTCTTCACTGAACGCTATTACTGGCGTCACTAATGGTAAATCAACTGTTGGTAATGAAATTGTCACTGGTTGCGCGAGTTTCACAGGAATTGGATTTTGATTTTGTACATTTTTCTTCATTGACGGTGGTAATTTTTTTGGCACACTCACGGTTTTGAAATAAACTGGTTCTTGTTTAAATTGAATACTTTTTGGAGCAATTGGAAGAAAGTGAGGATTTACTATGTTTGTATCTAGAAAAAGAAATACAACACAATTAGAATAACGATAAAAATAATTTTTGTTACGAGCCAAAATAAAAAAAAAATATATATATATATATAAGTAAACTCACATGACGGCGGAACTCCCATAAAACTGCCAGGATCATCTTTTGAGCACACAACCAATGTAGACGTGATAATTGTATTAGTAGTATCTAGTCTAGTAGTATCTAGCCTAGTAGTATCCGGTTCTTTTGTAATCATTTTCACTGGCTTCTTTTCCTTTCTTTTCGAAAATTTGCTTCCCTTAGGTAGAATTTTCATAGAAATAATTTTCGGTTTATTAGAGGAAACAGGAACGGGATTGATAATTTCGATACTTTTGTTAAGTTCCTCAGGAACGTTTTCCGCAGAATTGTCATTCTTAGAATCAGTATCATTGTTTTTCGTTACAAATTCATTTGTTACTTGATCCAATATGGATGATTTTTCGTTTATCACTTCCGTATTTGCCGAATTGGCATTTATGATACTCTGAATAGCAGCATTATTCTGATCATTAAGAGCACTAATTATAATTCCCTCATCGGGTTCTTTAACGTCACTAGCGAGTTTTGAACGTTGAATAGAACAAAAATTGCGTAATTCGTTGTGATTTTGTATATTTTCCGTGGATTCGATGATTTTATTATCATTTCGAACTCCCATTGCTAATATGTCAGTCAAATCGTTTTGATTTGATTCTCGTTGTTGCTCACTAAAAAATTTAATCTAGATAATTCTTTTTTATTACAAAAATCGCAGTAATAATAATTTACTTTACATTAATAAAATTTTGACGTTCGAGTAGTATTTTAAAAAAGTAAATAATAAAACAAAAACATTCGGATATTAAGAATTATAAAAATAAATCGTCAATAAATACAAATACAAACATTGGAGAAACATAGAGTCATAAGAAACATTTGGAGTCATAAGATCATTTGATACGATTTGTTTTGAATATTGTATATGTATATTGCATTTCGTTTTATAAGCTGTCTGAAGAGAAAATCATTTAGATTTTACAACGTTGGTGTATACTTATTAAAACCACTTGTCCGAATGTTTTTGTTTTATTATTCATCATTTTTTCTTAATAATTTACGTACTTTTGGTAGAATTCAAGTTTATTCTTAAATTCCGTGTTTGTATTGGAATTTGAGTCGGGTAAGTTTAAAACAGAACCAACAAATTGCTTAAATGAAGCGGTGATCATTGTTTCCTCGACGATTGACTTAAAAATTCCCGAAGTATTTAAACCGCAGGTATTCACAACAGGACTTTCATCTTTAAAAGCTGTGTCCGTTGGTAGCAGACCACTTTTATTAATATTTTCTGCTATTTGTTCCTGAATTTCTTTACATTGTAACAACCCTCGTTGCACCAACTGAAAATAAGAAGTGTTTTTTTTGTCAAAAAATTGGCAACACACATTAAAAGCAGAGACAAATATTTATTAGTGAATTTTGTTTCAACTTACGCTTAAGTTTTCTAGAGGCTCGTTGTTCACTATTTCCTCAAAGTCGAAAATGTCAGCCCAAGGCAATGGTTGCGTTCCTGTATTTTGATAATTTTTTATTAAATCTTGTGTATCAGTGGACATTGAACATTTTAATGGAGTTGTGGAAAAATGTACACATTTATTCGAATCTCCAGTTTTTTCTTTACTTTTGTGTGAGTCCCGCACACTCTCTGATTGCTCTATAAAAGAAAAACAAATTTAATAATTCATTTCTAGACAATTTTCAAAAATGAATGATTTTTCTTTAACCTGCTAAGGATCCAGGTATATAAAATCTAGAATCGTAGTCATTGCATTCATCATGAATAATATGAGGTTCTTTGATCATCTGTTTAACAGGTGATCTCTCATCGTAAACTGATTTTGTTGAGTCAATGTGACCAGGTAAACTTTCAGCTGGTGTTGCCTCAATTTTATCGCAATGAACTGTAAAGGAAAAATATAAAAATTAAAAAAATTAGATTAGAAACATATGTAAATACGAAATACTGACTGTTTTCTGAATTACACTGCTTCTCAGGTGTGAGTTGTTGTGATTTTGCAAATCGCTTACAACGATCACGATCTCGATCACTTCCACTGCGTTGTCTTTTTCTAATACTACTAGAAATAATCGGCGATCCTCCAGAAGTTGTAGCTGAATTCTGAAAGTAAAATTGGTAGTTTATCTTTAAATAATAATAATGTAGAAAATTGATAAATTAACTGTTTCGCACCTGAGAGGGTACATTAATGTTTACAACAAAACGTTGACTTCGAGATCCATCAATTAAAAATCTGAGTTGTTCAAGAAAATCTCCACACTGTTTCACTTGATCGGAATCAGCAATTTTGCTTAGCCTCTCTTGAACTAAAAAAAAAATGAATTTTTAATTCAACAGGGAAAATATAGGGAATATTTTACGAAAAAAAATCCTTACTAAAGGAAATTATGGAACAATATTTGTCGAAAACATCGATTAAAGTCATCTCTCTGACTAGTCTTCGAAATGTTTTCCCACTTGCTTGAACCATACGACATTCTTGCAAAAGTGGAGACGTTTCCAAGAATAATTTTGCAGCCTCATCACATTTTTGATCCTCCAAATAACCTACAAATATAACATATAATTTTTAATATTACGAAATTGTCACGTTTTATACAATTGACAAATCTATTTTCAACACATTATTTATCATTGAAGTCATTAAAAAATTTATCATAGAACATAACCTTCCCACCGTGGCATTTAAATTTGTATCATGCAATGCATCCTTACTTTTATGGATAACAATAAATAGCAAACAATTGTTCAAAGAAAAAATTGACTAATTCTTTTGGTAAAATAGTCAATTTCGAGAATTTGAAATATTTATATAATTTTTTTGTCATCGTGTGTCCTTCACTCCAATTTTATTTCTCTGAATATTTTAGAACAGAGAAGATTGTCAGTGATAATTTTCAACATAACAGAGAATGAACTACGTGAAAATTATTTAAATTGAAAATGCTATCGTTTTCTGTTGATATTTTTGATTTTCTAGGGAAAGTTAGCATATCAGACGCAGTTTAATGTATACAACTTTTTTTTTTTGAATTATTAAATATATTAATATTTACCGATGACTAATCTAGCAATCTCCGATGGCATAAAGGTTTCCATTTTCGGTTAGAAACTTGAAAAACCTCACAACAAAACATTTGTAATATATTTTTTAATAAGAAAACAACAAAGGTGAACCATTTTCACTATTATGAGCTTCTTCACAAACACAAATAGACTCAACAAGTCCACACAAACATACAAGGACATACCAAACAAAACATGGCGGGAAAAACATTTTTATAGAACTAGGGATTTGTAATTCTAGATTCTACTAGACAAATTTAAAATAATTATTTAAATTCCCTAGATAATGCTGTTTTTTGACCTAAGTAATGTCGTACAAATTAATTAATCTTCATCGAGATATTTAATTAATAATAAAGTATTAATATTATTTTGCATATTTAATTAACAAAGTATTAATATTTTTTATTTTACATTACTTTAAGTCCTCTAAGTGTAACTGACAAAAACCTAACCTCAAAGAAATGATGGTATGATAGAGAATTGTAATATCTTTAAAGTCTTTGAAAGAGTTTCATAAGATTTCCAACAGGTGTCATTGTACATTAATTCTATGAAGAAGACCCAAATAGTGAAAGTAGTATGAAATAAGTCGATTCATTTTGAACTCAGTGGGCAAAAAACCATGTTCGTTCCAAAAATGTTTTTAAAACGTTTCATGTCAGCCGAAAAATGTTGTAGAACATTATTTGAACATCCATGTTCTTAAAATGTTTTGGTACATTATTTGTCGGACATGAAACGTTTTAGAAACGTTTTTAAAACGTTTTTGGAACGAACATGGTTTTTTGCCCTCTAGGAAACTTTTTATACTTTTACAACTTGTCGTGTAGAGCATAAGTTTCTCATAATCATAAATACTTACCTCTGTAAACCACTGTGTCAGTCAGAAATCCACTTCCAAAGAAATGATAATGCATTCGAAATATTTGTTACGATTTAGTTCTCTAAGAAACACCTTTTATTGACGATTCCTTTGCAGCATCTGAAACAAAAATGAAATAATTTTTTAGTTTATTTCTCTATTTTCTCTTAATTTATCCAACCACTGTCCATAAAATTTTAATATTATGGATTACAAAACATATCCACTTTAAAACTTTTAAATTTTTACAATGCGAAAACACCGCACAAGATAAATTGCAGAACTGTTTGAGCTTCCGACAAATTCCGAAAGGAACCGACTCATTCCTTTTCTATCTATGATAAAAAATCCCCTTTTTTCTGTTCTTATTACGTTGCCATTTGCGATTTGCGAAGCGTTTCGTTTTTTAGACATTTTCAACCATTGGCAGCCATTGGTTTGTTCAGTTCTCAGAGTGAAGCACGTCTCACGAGTTCGAGAAAGAGTTGATTGTTAATTGTGAAACTATTAATCGTCTAGAAATAAAATAAGGTGAGTAGTTATTCTGTTTTTAACGTTTAAATCTGTATTATTGTAATTTGAATAATTATTTTTAACGCCTATTGTCATATTGTATAAAAGCCGGCAACGCCGCACGTTTCTACCAGAAGATTGCAAAAAAATGTAACACGTCTTTTGATAATTAAATAATTTTAGAACTATTAAAAACAATAAACCTTTTCATAATTAAATGTAACAGAAGATGAATTACATATTGTATATATTCTTGTATAATAACTCGCTATTCTTTTTATTATTGAGTTAAAAAATAATATCTTGGTCTTGTCTGATAAAACCGGCAAATTACATTTGACGCGATAAGGGCGTTGGTTTCCAGTTATTTTTAAATACATTACAATCAAAAGATAAATATTTAAACAACAAAAAGGTTTTCTCTGTTTTTCGTGAAATTAAAAACCGTTTTTTTAGTCCAAAAAATTGGACATACCCCTTGAATTGAACACTTATTTTATTAAAAACCTTTAAAATCTCTTATCATTTTCAGAAAATGCCAAACTACAAATTAACCTACTTCCCAGTTCAGGCTTTGGGAGAGCCTATTCGATTTGTAATGAGCTATGCGAAAATCGAATTCGAAGATGATCGCTTTGATCGAGAAAATTGGCCAAAGTTGAAAGATCGTAAGTATTACATGAAATACAAATCCTTGTCCTGGTGTTTAAAATTTAAATGATCGTTTTTAGAAATGCCTTATGGTCAAGTTCCCGTTCTTGAAGTGGACGGTAAGCAAATGCATCAATCAAATGCAATTTGCCGTTACTTTGCTAAACAATGCGGTCTTGCTGGAAAAAATGATATGGAAGCTTATGAAATCGATGCAGCGGTCGATACCATTCACGATCTTCGGTCAAGTGAGTGTTTTACTTTTTTGTATCATATATTTATTATATCCATTTTGTATTAACTTTGATGGTGAATTTAAAATACCTTTTCAATTTTTTTTAGAAATAGGCGCTTACAGCTATGAATCCCATGAAGAAGCGAAGGAACAAAAATTGAAGACCATGAAGGAAACAGTTCCATACATATTGAAACGAATGGATGAACAAGTTAAGAAGAACGGCGGTTACTTCGTTGGTGGATCTCTTTCCATGGCTGATTTAACATTTGTAGCTCTTTTAGATTATCTGAACTACATGGCCAAGTATGACATCATCGAGGGCTATGAAAATTTGAAGAAATTAAAGGAGAAGGTCCTCGCTGTACCTCAAATTAAAGGATGGGTCGAGAAACGTCCAAAGAGTGAATTATAAATTCTCGTTTTTCTTCATTTTAATTATATCTCACTTAAAAAAAGTTTTGCACTGTTTAAGAAGATTAGTTTATCTTTTAATTCATGTAATGAATTTTAAAAGCCTTTAATAAGAGATTATCAAATGTTATCATTGGAGAGATAGATGTCTTGTATTTTGCATTTTAATAAATATCAATTTAAGTAACTGCTAGAGCTTTATTATTATCCTATGAGTTTCTCACTTGCAGTGTGTTTGACGCATTCAAATGATGCGACTCAAAACCATTTTCGAGTATTTTGGGCAGAATTATATTCATATATAATGAACTGAGGAAAAAGAAGAAATTATTCTTAGAAACAGAAGTTGCAGTATAGATTAACTATACAGCTTAATCGACAAGCAATATGCTTTAAAGAAGGATTAGAGGAAGATGCAATTAATAAATTTAAAAATACGACATTTACAGCAGGGTACAAATTAAATTTAAAAAAATTGAGGTACGCAGGTATTTGTATTTAAATTCCTACGGATGTGCAATTGTCCATAAGACCTTGAATGTCCATGTGCTATGTTAAATAGTTCAATAAAGATTTAAAACTAATTAGTTTTGGAGATTATCGGGTGTGGTGAGGTGTTTCAAAACAGATCACATGATTTTTTTCACCGATCTTTATAGGCTAAGAAAACTATATAGCTTTAGCTTTAGGTAGACACGTTTCTAAAATTCAATTTTCATCCATTGTTGTTTCATTCATTATTGAGTAAAGTTCGATTCAGCAGTTCGTAGAAATCACGTGTCTCTAATTGTTTGTCGAGAAAAATAAAAGTTTTATATTATACAAGGTGAGTAATTATTTTGCTTTAATGTATAAATGCTTTTATTGTTAATTAATAAAATAAATTATTTGTTTTAAATATAGATAGTGCAGTTTTATATACACAGAAAAAATATTTTATATTTGAAGAATTTATTTTTATTTTAATTATATCCATTAATAAATTATAATTATTAGGCAAAATTTAATCACCAAAAATATTTGACAAATTTTTGTCAACTTACAAAAAATTGAGGTAAAAATTTAATCAAATTTGTAATTTTTTTTGAAATTTAATTTAGTTTTTATTTATTTATTCTTAGAAAATGCCAAACTACAAATTAACCTACTTTCCATCCAAGGCTTTGGCAGAGCCTATACGATTTGTTTTATGCTATGCAAAAATCGATTTTGAAGATTATCGTTTCGAGCGAGAAAATTGGCCGAATCTGAAGGATCGTAAGTTAAGCATAATTACTTAAAAAACAATTTAATGTCTAAAATTTAAATTAAAAAAAAATTTAGAAATGCCTTACGGCCAAGTTCCCGTTTTGGAAGTTGATGGAAAACAGATGCATCAATCCAAAGCAATTTGCCGTTATTTTGCTAAACAATGCGGTCTTGCTGGAAATGATGATATGGAAGCTTATGAAATTGACGCTGCCGTTGATACTATTCTCGATCTTCGTGGAAGTGAGTTTTTTTCTTTAAATTAACTTGATGGTATTTTTAATTCATCTTTTAATTAAACAATAATATAGCCACCATTTGAGAATTAAAAAGATCAGAAATTTTGGAAATTTGATGATGAAAGTTTTAATATTCCAGAACTCGCTGCCTATTTTTATGAAACCCATCCCGAAGCGAAAGAAGAAAAATTGAAGACGATGAAGGTAGCCGTGCCTTATATAGTAAAACGAATGGACCAGCAAGTAAAGAAAAACGACGGTTATTTCGTAGGTGGATCTCTTTCCTTGGCTGATTTGACATTTGCGGGTATTTTGGATTATTTAAATTTTATGGCCCATTATGATATTATCGAGGACTTTGATAATTTGAAGCAATTAAGGGAAAAGGTTCTTGCCATTCCTGAAATCAAAGCATGGGTTGAGAAACGTCCCAAGACTGATTTATAAAATTCAGACCTAAAAATTCTTCGTACTGTTTTAATAAGACTGTATTTACTTTTGAATAAAATTTCAATTAAATTGGATGTCTAATTATCAAAAATGTTTATATATCTTTTACTATTAATAAATAGTTTTAATAATGAAACATATGTCTTCTCATTACTATTTCCTATCCACAATAACACAGGGATTATATATAAATAGAAAAATTGTAAAATTGTCCACTATTAAAGTTTTTCTAGTAAAAACATTGAAAACTGCGCTGTAATTATATAAAACTTTTATGCAATCAACCTAATTTTGGAATTTTACTTACTTAAAAGCGGTTTTGAAATGTTTACTATTGATAAGAAACTTACAGCGAAGTTAAAAAGAAATAATCAATGTACACTTTTAGCGTGACAAACAATGCGTTGTAAATTATCTATAGAATCGATCATATCAGCAGAAAACAGCAGAAAAATACTTCGATTCGTCAAAAATTTGTCACGTCCCGTGACTAACCAATAAATAATTATATATATATGTAATCATTTATTATTATTATTATTAAACAGGACAAAAATTATTATTTTTCTCACACAAAAATGTTAGATAATATTTTAAAGGTGTTATTATAAAAATTGTATAAATGTTGAAATTTTATTACATTGTCACGTCCTGTGATTAATTAATAAATAATAATAATTATTATTATTATCTCGTTTTCGCAAAAACTTGCTCGAATAAGAAAATTATTGAAACGAACCAAGCGATAAAACTAATGGAGAATATTATAAAATTCTCGACATTTTTATTGTTAAATACAAGGACAATACTCTAGGCTCAATGATACGTCCCTCATCACGCAATTATTGTCTACATTGCAATTTATTCTGCGCTCTATGATCGTAAATTGCAAATTCTTGATGGAAGAGGTGAGGCAAAGAGAGTGCATTGTACATATTGTGAATGGAGGAACGATGGAAATGAATAAGTGGGGTATCGTCTGTTTTGCAACTCTTCAAGAACGATTTAATTCCATATTACAGTCGATTCATGTCAAGCGTTAGTGCCGCACCTAACGTTCAAAAAATTTCTATAAAGTTTTAATAATTACTTCTTATTTAAATATATATACGCGATTGTTTAATTTTGTGTAATTAAAATTAATTCTCCTTTTTCATTAAATAATATTAAATTGAAATTTTTTTATTTTAATTAATTTGCTTTCAACAAATATGACGACATACAAGTTGTACTATTTTAATATAACCGGCTTGGGCGAGCCGGTGAGATTTATTCTCAGTTATGGAGGAGTTAAATTTGAAGATGTTCGTCTAAGTTTTGATGACTGGCCAAAGAAAAAATCTGGTAAATAGAAGATTTTATTCTCTTCTTTAAAATTGAATTATTTAAAATAATCTTAATGTGAGTGTCACACCTGAAAAAATTTGTCTAGAATTATAAATTAATTAAAATTAAAATTTTGTTTGCATTAATGACAACATTGAGGTTTCCAAATTTTGAAAATAGGATGTAAAATCTTTTATCTACTTTATGCTTTATAAATAGTTTCATTTATGAGTTATAAATTATCTTTCTGATATCACCCATTCGCACGACAATTCAGTTTTTTTTATTGGATTTAGATTAAACTTTATTTATAGAAAATACAAAGTTATAAGCGATAAATGCTGAAAAAAATGTTTTTTCTTTACTTATGTAAGTGCAATGAGTCTACATAGCAAATATTATTGTATAACAAACTTACTGGATGATGCAGCACTTATTATAATTACCATTATTATTATTATTCTTATTATTATTATTTTTATTGAATTTTAATCACTCTTTATCAATTGTTTTTTCTTATTCTCATTATATTTACTAATGCATTCTACTAAGAAAATACAAAAAAAACCGATTTTGTGAAAGTTATGCGGGTGCCCCTTAAATAAATTTTTTATTGTTTCCTACAAGAATATTTTTCAAAATTTATTCTGTATTACGAGATTTTATATTGTACTCTTCCTCTAGAAATGCCCATGGGCCAAATGCCAGTTTTAGAGATTGATGGAAAAAAATACAATCAATCCAAATCCATTTGTCGTTATTTGGCGAAAAAGTTCAACCTTTACGGTTCCAACGATCTTGAAGCCCTAGAGATTGATGCAGCAGCTGATGACATTGATGACATGAGAATTCGTAAGTATCACTTCCGGTTATTTGGAAGAATAAAAAATAATCCTTTTTGAAACGTAAGTTTTCAAAGTTTGAGAATATATTTGTATACAAATTAGACAGTAGTATTTTGTACAAGGTCATATCTGCAAATATAAGTAAACTATTATGGAAGACAGTAGACATCTAATTTCTTCTTATTATTTTGTCCCTTGTGTAAGTAATACCCTGTTATGATTTATCTTTATTTGACGTATCTGACAATCTAGTGAAAATATTTCTATATCAACCAGAGGTTTAAGTGACTTCCGCTTTCTTTTAAATCGCAAGATCCCTCTTCCTCTTTCTTTCTATATATGTATATTTATATTTTCTCTTCTGAGGGCGAAATAACATACGCAAAACTTTCGTTCTTTATTCCTGTCTTCGCTATTTATATCTCTACGAATAAATCCAATTCCCTAGTGAGAATAAAATGAGTTTAAGGGTGGCTCAAGTGCTTATGATATTTTCTTAAATGTCCACTTCCTGGAATTCTTCAATTCTTTCATTTTTGCCCACTCACTGTGTAAAAATATTATATTATAAGTTACAATTATTTTCCTTAGAATCTGTTACGTATGGAAAAAATAAGTAACTAAAAAAAATTTTCCATTTCTCAGCATTATCTCACTTTTACTGGGAAAAGGATCCAAAGTTCAAGGCAGCCTTGAAGGAAAAAGCCATGGAAAAATATGAGAGCAGCATGAAATTATTTGAGGAAAAAGTTAAGAAAAATGGAGGATTCTTTGTAGGAGGAAAGGTGAATATTTGTTCTGAAGGTTTTAAAAATTCGAAATTCAATTTTAAATAATACAAAAGTGTCAATTCTAAAGAAGTTATCCTTAAGTTAAGAACTTATCGTTCTTTTATCTGGTAGATAAATGTAATATTTTTAATTAACATCGTACTCATATTTTATGCAGTATCAATTAAATAATAATCTGTTAAAAAATTCAACGGCTAAAAATAACTGTTAATGCTAACAAGTGTCAAACGTAAGGATTTTATTTTGGATGAACTAAGTTATACAATCCGTGAATACCTAACAGATCATCATTTTAGTTATCCGTAGCAAGGAATTTAATTTAAAACTAAATCTACTTTATATTCATTAGATGTCATGGGCTGATCTACTCTACTGTGCATTCTGTGATTATTTGACTGTTGTTCTTGGCCACGACATAAATAAGAATTATCCAGCACTGCAAAAACTAAGGCAAACGGTGCAAAATCATCCTTCCATCAAGGCTTATCTGGAGAAACGTCCTAAAACTGACTTTTAAGAAGTGCAACCACACGTACTTATATTCCTTTATCAAAAATTAAATCGCATATATAATCTTTAGAAGAGTATTTTTGCACATAGATTATAATTAAGAGTTATTGATGTTGCGAATTATTATTTAAAAAAATTTATTTTAACTGTTTGGAAAATTTATATTATTACAATTTATATAAAGCTAACTTTATATAGAGATTATACAAACTAGATATGTCATTATATTCTTCCTGTTGTTAATATTTTTAAAAACTTTGAAGAAATAAAATTTTGTTTGCATGTGATATCAATATTTTTCAATCGAAGGTAAAGATATTTTCAAGATGATAAAATTTGTTTGTTCTTATTTATCAAATGATAACTTTTGCGTCGATTCTCCTTCTATTAAGCAAAATAATTTCAAGTCAAATAAAGTTCGACGTACGTTCGATCAAAGATAACATAAATTTAATTCATGAAAAACATACACTCGACTGTTGATTTGGTTTATAAAGTAAATAATTTTCTAATCCGTTTATATAAAGATTTTATGCTTCATTTCAAAATTCAAGAAATCCTGTTTTACTGTGACTTATATTCTATGTGAAACGAAATTTGTTGATATTAAAACCATAAATCAATCAGTTTTGTTAATATTTTTAAAGGTGATAAAATAATATCATCATTTTATTATAATTTCAAGCAGCAAATGACTGACCACTGTCAACGAGAAAGAATTGAACTGATAGGGAGAGGGGGGAGATCAGCGCGAGATAAGTTGCGCCATCGTTAGTCTTTCGCCGAGAGTCGTCGTGGCAACAGTCTAATCAACTTATTACTCAATCTAAAGTCCTTGGAGAATTTTGAAAACCTTCCTGACGATTTGAGTAAAGTGGGTAATATTTTTCAGTTGCAAATAAATCTAGACTGTTTTTAAGTTATACATTTATTCATTTTGTTGAAATAACAAAAAACATATATTCAATAATTTAACAGTAAATTATACTTTCCGTAATAAACAAAAAACTGTTATTGGAATTCTAGTAAGGTCTAAAGCTATCGTTTATAACAAGTATAAATTTCTCTAACAGTGACTTAACCTTCGGTTTTTTTTTTACTTTTTCAATTCTTAGCTTTTTGCTATAAAAAAGTTTACAATGTAAGAAATTATATATAATAAAAATTTTAATTTAAGTCTTCTAAAAAATGTACATTTTCTACGTAATTGTTTTTAAATAACTATTTGTATCGTAATAATTTATGTTTTTACGACTAGTTTTAAAAATGTTAGAATGAAAAATTAAATATTAAAATTAATGATTTATAATTTTTCGAAATGGAATGAATTTTTGGATTTTGATAATTTAAAAATTATTAATAAAAAAATAGAAGGCGCCTGCAAATTATCAGCTGCTAACTATTTCAATACATTTTGTATTTCTTTTTTAAAAGCGCCCTGACAATAAGTCTTGGTATATTATTTCTTTTTGGCGGATAGGAGGATTAAATATCGAAATGGACGTCATGGTCGCTTAGTTCATTGATACGGAAAATAGACTTAAGTCCTTATTGAGGATCAACGGCAGGTACGAGGCCGTTGATGTTCTTTTAGAACGTTCCTCAATTTTTCAGCGATAATCGTCGCAAGTTTGGCTGGTGACATTCCTTGCGGGAAAAAAGTTATCAAGTAATTAGATTAAAATTTAATTCCTTCATGTAAGTAGCTAATTCAGTTCCTGTGAATTCCGTCTCATCGTAGTCTTGAAGACTCGAATTGCTTATTGTGTTTCCACTGTCGATACTAGGATGACTGTTGATTTTTGGCGGTGCACTCGCAACTTCCGGTATGATCTTTGGCTTTTTCGATGGTCTTGGTTGACTTCCAAACAGACCCTTTGTTCCGAACCTTAGACGTCCTGCCAGAATTCCTAAAATGGGTCAATTTTATCAGTTTGGTGTTACTAATGACAATTGGAGAATTATTGATATGGAAGATTTGTATATGTGGAAATAACGTACCTAGGGTAACGGTTTGCAGTGGTCGATTATGGACTCTTAAAGTCGATTCATCAATATATATGGTTTCTAAATTATTATTGCCTTCGTTGGCACCTTTTCCAATCGTTGTCATCACTGTGACTTGACTGGAGTTTGAAGCCCTGGAGCCATTTCTTACGATTTCTGGATGACTACCATTTGATTTTGAAATTACAACTATCTGGGAATTTTTTCTTTCAACTCCACTCTTAAATTTCGTTGAATTTCTACGTTGATCGAAATTCGATAATTGTTGATGTTCCTCGCTGGCAGAAACTGAACCCGATTTACGGGAATCAACACGGTGGAATGTTGATCTCGGATGACGAGAAAGACTAGTGTATGTTCGTTGTAAAGGACTGGGTGTTTGTAATCTATTTCCGCAGTGTTTTGCAAGCATCAGCTGAAAATGATAAATATTTATTGTTTTAATATAGTAGCTTGTCAACAAGCTAAGAAAGTCCGCTAGGTAATCAATTCGGAGGTCAGCCACACAATAGTGGGAGCAAGACCCACTAAAAATGTAGATCTCCTGATTAAAATCAAAAGTGACTCCAACGAAGTGTTGGTGTATCGAAAGGTTACACTTGAGATCCACAACTGATCCACAACTTGGATTGCCTTACCCAGGTAAAAGAGGTCTAACAAGTTTTAGCAGATGTACTCAAGAAGAAGGAAACTAACCGAAATTCAGTCTAAATATTTAGAAAAAACCCTCTAATTACAATTTAGAAACTCAATTACGAACTCCAAAAATAGTACCTATAGTCTCCAAAGTTTAAAATAAATTCAACAATCATTTCAGAATAATGGAATTCAGTGAGATAAATTTTTCCTCAAAGTGATAAAAACTGTTCATCATTTTGAAAATCTTATTAAGCCTCCTGTTTTTGTTGCGGGGAAACTTTTTATCTCTGATATATGAAGTTGAATTGAATCGCGAAATTACGTTTAGAAATCTTAGTAAACTTGGATATGAAATTACTTTAGCGTGGGATTATAACAATGGTCAAAAATAAAATTCCCTTACCTTGAAAGCTTCTCGAAACTTGTTAGACATAATATTGTAGAGTAGAGGATTAATGCTTGTTGATAGATAGTATAAAATTCCAGAAAGATAAGTAACCGTTGTGTAAACTGTAAATACAATAGGACTTTTCGCTTCTTTTAAATTAACAGCGATTAGCCTCTGTGCATGGAAAGGCGCCCAACAAATGAAGAAAGCCACCACAACTGCAACTGTAATAAAAGAAAAGGAAGAATAAATTATATACTTCTGTCTTTCATTTTTCTATCTTGTACAAGATATACAATTTCATTATTAATTTCAACTTCTTTTAATAAAAAGAATTTTCAGAAAAAACTTTTTACGACTCCATTTAATGATTTGAATTACATTAGAAATTAATCCTATTTTTAATAGAAATGGATCTGTTTGAATATATATTAAAATTTATAATTTAATAAAATCTTTCTTTTATTCGTTTCCTGGAACTTTTTGAAATTACTACTTAAATTAGATAAGTTGAGTTATTTCAATTTTGTTTGGAAAATAGTCTCCTTATTTTACTTTTTTAATCATATTATTGAAATTTATTTATATGTACCTATGTAATTGAATTTACATAGAAAAATATAATATTCATCTCCAAGGGAAATATTATCTTTTGTTTCGACATTATCGGACTAATGGATGAATTGAAACCAGATGTATACAAAAATGAAAATTGGAGATTATTTATTGACTCTTCTAAAAGAAGTCTAAAAGTATAGTACTACTTCATAATACTAATACTTCAGTTACTATGACCCATTCAACATCCTGCTTTTTGTTTTTGTGGAACAGTAGAGATCGAAAGAATCATTACAAAAAAAAAATGAAGATTGGCCAAGAAATTTTTGTGATAAATAATAAAAAAAAAGTCAATAGTGGACGCATTTTTTCCTTTTCTTTAGGTCGAGCGATAACATTTACCTTCATTAACCTTACAAAGTCGCTTTTATTACACTTTACTAAGGAAATGAACTTTTATTGCTTACTTTTCTATAGGTACCAGTGGTTTCTTTTTTCGCTTTGTCATAAAACAAACAAAGGAAAATACAAATATTTAAATTAAAAATTTAAATAATTTTAAATAGAGGATCTAACATGTTGAATTTTTATTAAACTTAGCATTTAGGAGATTTTAAGGTCACTAATTATAAATCAAAAAAAATATTTTTGAACTACAAAATGCAAATTAAATATATAAATTTTTTTATACATTTACCTGCGTAAAAAGAATTTTAACCGCGCATGTTGTACAAATATACAAACTTTATAGTAAATGGCTTTTTTTTTTGCAAGTTTATTCAACTTGTTAATTCAGAAGTTTAGAAAAAAAAATGTACAGTTATTCGTCTTGTCATCCTTGACATTGTGAGTTGTGGCAATGAATCAGAAAAAAAGTTTATGAAAACTTGTCTTTTACCAAAAAATAATTTATTTACTGCATATCAGATCAAAAAATTATTATATGCGCCTCGTAATTCACATCTTTTATGTGTAATTATATGATCGTCAGAAAAAGAAAATGAATTATTATTCCTTTAATCCTACCTTAAAAATACATTTCACGATTTATTTATGTGACTATGAATCTCACTTTTAATCTTAATAAATTCTTTTGTCCGACAAAAAAGTTTTCTTTAAATCATATTTAATTTGTTGTGAGTGGTCGCGCATTTAATGCAATGGTCTTTTTATAGAAAAAATTCTGTTTTTAGATACACTTTATCGAAAGAATTGCTTTGACGTTGTTTAAAAATATATTGGTTTGAAGAGCCAAAAAAAAATTTTTTTTCTATAATGACACACGTATTTTATATTTTTCTAAGTTATTTTTATCAATTTTGAGTCTGTTACGTCCTCGTGAAGCATTTATTAATATCTTCTTATCAATTGTATGTAATTGTATGTAATTCTCAAAACGTTTTGAAAAACATTGAATCGTTGAAGAAACATTTTGAGATTCAATTTTTGTGTATTGCATTCGACTGTTTCGCTTTATTGAAATAATAATAAATATGTTAATGTAAGGTCATCAATTAATTTATGCAAATTGGAGAAGATCCTATCTCTGAAATTCTTTTTCAAATATGTTATGTTACGACTTTGAGTCATCCAATTACACTTACTCGATTATTTCTTTGCAAAAAGAAAGGTATGCGAAACGTTTTTAATGAACATTGCACAATATTTTGCAGGTACATTCAAAGAAAAACAAAATTTTTGTTTTTAATATGTGAATTCTATATCAAAAGATAAATTTCGACAAACAGTATGTGTATTCCCGTGACAGTTTGATTGCCCGCAACAATAAATTGTTTGAGAAATATCACAGCTTTAGCTTTTAAATAAATCGTCACTGTCCCTGGGTGAGTCCAATTTGAATTTTTAAGCGACTTTCTTATAAAGATAAAGAACCACAATGCTTTTCCGATTATCAAGCAATGAGCGTAGATAATTGATTGTAATAGTAATAATTCTATGTAAAGGTGATAAAAAATCAGTTCTGAATTGTTTCTTTAAATATTATTCACTACTGGAGAAACGTTGTTCTAAAATTGATAATAATTGCATTTTTGGAATACTTCCCAAGAAAGAGAACGTCAAAAAGAATTTAGAAAAATCTTGTTAAAAAAATTATTTTTGGACGTGAACAATTATGCAGAATGACAAGTGAAGATTTCGAAATAAAATTCAAGGTCTTTTTCTGGTTTAGAAAAAGTTTCAAGGTTTTTAAAATTTAGAGCGATGACAAATGATGTCACCAAGAAATTAAAACTCGGAAGGAAGTCAAGTCTTGACTGGTAGTCCTGCAGGAGATTTTACTTTAGGATCATCATTAACGATCGTGGATCGATGAAGAACGCAGCTAATTGCATATTACTATTTAAATTTCAATTTGCGGATTTTGTAACAAGACAAAAATGATTACCCTGAAGGGTGGATCACTTCGCTCGTGGGTCGATGAACAACACAGCTAATTGCATATTTTATAATTTGAATCTAATTGGACTTTAAAAATCCAGAAGTTCAACTGAAGGTCTGATATAAATCTCCTTTTTAATGAGTGCAAATTCTATAATGGTTACTCGTATGTTTTGCGTATTAGTATTATGTAAATAAAACAATTTTTGAAAACTACTTTTAAAATCCAATTTCGATTCAAATGTATACAACACACGGTACTTAATTTTTAAACAACTTTTGCCTTTGGCTGCAAATAACATTTTTTGAAAATTGGCCCGCAACATACTTTTATAATCCAACTTCTCACAGACAAATCTTTAAATTCGCCGCGACCACTTACAAGAAAGGGGATTTACCAAGCGGAAATAAGATAAAAACTTCCTTTATCTTTCTTCACAGAATTTATATTACCAGAAGAATTTTTCCATTGATTTAATTTCTAATTTAGTCAGCTCTTCTTGCGCACATTATATGAAAAGATATAATTTAAAATAAGAAACGCGGATCAGTTAAGTAAAGTAAAAATAAATTAGAATAGAATAGTTTCAGATTGAAATAAGACGGAGAGATTCGACAAATGCAACACTATGTTTAATCAACTTTAGAAGTGATTTACTGCAAGTAAAGTGATTATGTCATTTATAGAGTTAACTATAGAATCAACGAAATTCATTTAACTGAAGTCTTCCAGTAGTTTAAATTTCTCCCTCTCTTTCCATTTTAAATTCAATGTTCGATTACTGATGCAATGTGTATCTGGGAAAATAGACAATTTTTCATAGACAAATAAATCTTTAGTAGAATCTTATTTTTCAACCAAGAGGCGAAATTTGAAATTCAATTTGAAAGTGACTTTTCAAGTTTGTTGTGCGTTATTTAAAAAGTGATTTATCTCCAATTTTAAGATGTTTTTAAATTTTAAAGATACATATATTTGTCATCTTCGTAAAATTTAAGATCATAGAATAGAAAAATAATATAAAAATTGATTTCTTATATTAAATTCCAAAAAAAGTTGAAAATATTTAATTACAATTCAACAATAGGACAATTGATGGAGATATAAGTTTTCAGACCCGTGACGAAACTGTCGAAGACCCTAAGTTTTTGGTTCCCCTCAGGAACCATATAATCTTTTCAGGAAAGTCCTTTCCTCCCTTCAATGTAAATTGGATGCTCCATAAAATTTTATGCGTGCGGGTAAAAATATTTCTAGAATAATAAATAGTCGTGTTTTCTAAAAAATAAAAATGTTTTGCTCTCACCCCTACTCTATTTTCTATTAAAATATAATTCTGATAGGTGGATATTAAAAATTTTTTGCTCCAGGATTCAAAATGTGTAGGAAGGTAAAAATTCAATATCTTAATAATTAATTTCCTAAAACCATCCATTTGGGTAAATAAATTTTATTCCTTCCTTGATATTGTCACGTGTCCTATAAATTCAAATCGTCTCTTTCGAATTTATATGAACAATCGAAGGGTACGCTTATAAATCAAAATATTAGGGAAGACAAATTCAGAGTCACGGATCAAGCATTGTAAGCCAGGTCGAGACTATTAATAAAGATATTGAAGTGATTTGAAAAATTACAAGGCTAAGGAAGGCCGATAAGTGTATAAAAATAGCGAATTTGGAAAATACGAATATTAATCCAAATAACAAATAAGAAACAAACATCCAAACAATTTTCCACCAATAAACATTTTTATAATCCAAAAGCACTCGAGTCACGTTTTTCAAAATTTTTCACATTCAAGTCGTAAAAATTTTGCAAATGGGTCAAGAGATTTTAGTCTTAAAAATTTTTTATAATGTAATAAAGAACAAAATTTTCAAACCATTGTCCAAAATATTTGGATCACATGTATGTTTTTTTGATAGATTTAGGTTTAAAGTGATAAAATCAAAAAAAAGGAGATATGACATTTTTTTAAAGATTGATCTGTCTCTTTCGAATATGGTTTGTCTAAAAAAAATTACTATTTTTATACTCTTTTTTAAGCCCTTTCGAGAATTTCCACTCCATATTCTTGACCTGCTCGCTTTATCTATATAATGTTCGCCCTTTTTTTTTCTCATTGACTCTTCGCTTATCGAAAATAGTCTCCGTAATATCGCTCGACATGCAACCTTCAGTCACAAGAGTTGACAAAAAGAAACTTTTTTTTTATCGCGATAAAAAATCAAACTGCGAATTCTATGTCTCGAAAATCTTCAGAATGGAGATTTATATTAGAGCTAGGTGGGGTCCTTTAAAATAATTGACTCCTGTCACTATTTCTTTTCGTCTCAACAAGCTAAGAGTCATTGAACTTGACATTGATTTCGACTTTTGGACGATTGAAGCAAAAATATTAATGGGAAAGAAGTACAAAACACGAGTTTAGTAGAAATGGGAATTAAAAATATTCTTTTTAACTATTTTAAAATACCAATTTTTTATTACAAAAATTTGAAATTTCCGTTTTCAAATAAGAATTATGTGCATGAGAAACAAGGAAAACTAAAGAGTTACACGTATTATAATATATCTCGTGTTGTGTGTTACATAATTGATTAATTTTCAAGGAAGTTCGACGACCCTCAAATATTGTCGATTAAGTTTTATGTTACAAAAGAAAAGAAAAAGAAAAGAAAAAAACTAAAATCAACATTGTGAATCAATACTGACATTGTTGCGTTATTCGTGGTCGATTTGAACATGTTACGAAATATCCAATAGAATATATTGCCTTGCAAAAGTTTATTTTGTTTACCAACTACTATGTTATACGTAAGTCAAGTGAATACTTATTAATCTTTTCTTCTTTATATAAACTTTTTTCTCAAATAAATTTTGAAAAATATTTTAATTTAAAAAACTTCTTTTCTAGATTCTACGTATATATATAACTTAACTACTTTTAACCGCTTATTTTTGATGTTTTCGATTAATGTTGACTAAGGTAGGAAATAGATTTGAGAATAAATTATAATAAAAAATTATATATTCTTCTCAGAATATAACATGGATTTTTAAATTTATAAGTGAATTTTTTTTCTTCAAAATACACGAAATAGAAAAATAAAAATTAATTATACACTTGATTTTATATTTATAGACACCTGCTATAATGGGTGAGTTGTGGGGTTTTCTACCAATTCAAGAACTCACTTGATCGGAAAATTTAACTGACATAAATGATTATTGCATCTTGGGGATGTTGGATGTGTTTCTATTTCGAATCGTTCCTTCAAGGTCGCTTTATGTTCCATTCCAGACGTGTTAATCGCAAAATTTATCCTCGAAATTGCATCTTTCCGTATTAATTAATAAACTGTCAAACAGGCACTAATTGGTAAAGTTAATAATATTTTCCCATAGGCAATTTTTTTCTCTCTTTTTATTCAACTTGTTATATTTTTTTTCTGAATTTTAATTAAACATTTTAATTTTTAATGTTTCTCTTTTCTTTATTTCAAAAGGTGCTATTTTATGTATATGATATTCTCGAATTAACGCTCTCGTAAATGTAGATAAATTAATCATCGTAAAAAAATTTATTCTTTCACAAATGATAGAACCAGGTATAATAAATAATCGGGAAATTAACGTCTGAATGTTTTCTTCCGGTTGGCTTTTTGGAGCCTCTTACGCAATGCGTTAACACCCCTCTTAAATCCCAATTTCTTTCGGAGTGTCGAGCTAAACATATCCTATGAGGATCATTTATTATCCACTTTTTTCTCCACTGACTAATTGGAAACTCAGTATTTCCGGTAAATATAATCTGAAAAACGACTGATTTTTCTTTTTACCTTTTCCATTATATAGAAGGGAAATATTTTTAGACGTTTTTTTTTTATTCCTTTGTGGGTGATAATAGCTATAGTGATTGCTGTTAAAGGAAAAACAAATTTTCTTTTTTTGCAATCAATTTCTATTGTGATTAATATGTCTATTTTTATCTCGTAAAATGTTTCTCTCTGTTTAAAAAAAAAATGATCTATTAATTAGTGATATTTGGTATTACTTTATTCATATACCTAATTATAATTGAATCCGTGAAAAAGTTACTTTTAAGATCACGTTTCTTTGAAAATTTTTTTTCTGATTTTGTATCAATTCTGCCTACTGGCAATTATAGCAACAATTTTACGATGGTGATGTGTTTTATATAATAATATTTACTTTTTTCGTCATCCCGAGACAAATTCTCAGTGATCCGTTGAATCTAACCGGTTTTTCATCCATTGGACCCACTTGTATATATGTATATAGTCCCAAGGTAAACGTTCAATAAAGTGCGCGCTTCGAATATTGGATATCAGTATATGAACAGATCAGCCTTTTATATAGATCTTGAAAAATGAAATACCATTTACATAAATGACTTTTTTTTCAATATTCTACATTGCGAAGGTCTAACGTAATCAATCCAGGGTTTTTTTTTCCTGCTCGCTACTATATACTTTAATTTCGAATTTTGTACACTGCACTCGTATAATGCCGCTACAGGATAAGAAATGCAGGTTTCATTTGTATTGAGAGAAAAAATTTTCGGTGAAATTTCATGACAAAAAACTAGTTACTTACAAAGTACGAGACAACAAGTTGTACATACTGATCGAATGAAAGAGTTATTTATTTCCGCAATTACCAAAAAAGGATTTCTTTTGTTTTTCAAAATAAAAATGGACTTAAAAATACAAAAATAATGTATTAAATAAATAATGAATGTTTCATATTATAAAAAATCGATTAGAAACTGCATTGTGTAACGATTTTCAATTAGCCGGAGAGTCGAGTGAGAGTTCCTGATGAAAAATTAGAGTGGGGGAAATGGGAGTAAGTGAAATAGAGATATCGAGAAACGAGCGTTACTTCATCCTCTCTCTCAATCTAATCTCCCCACTCCTCCGAAGTTTCCCTCTCGCTCGACTTGATTCGCTTTAGAAATTCCAAACATATTTGGGAAATTATCACCGAATTAAATGGGGAACTATATAAAGTTTGAATTGTACAAACAATATCTTGAAGATTAACCAAAATTTCCTGTATATTAGAATTTCGAAGTAGATACCAAGTTTCCTTGATCCAGCATTTCAAATGCACATTGGTTATTTCATTAGAGAATATTGTCTGCCACGGAGTATTTCAATGTTGAAAATCAATGCGAAAAGCATAAGAGGAAATTTCCAAGTGGAAATTTATTCTAAAATTTAATCCACAAAATAATATATAGTATGAGTAATTTATTTCTCCTTTATTAAATATCTGCTAACTAGTGAAAATTATTCTTACTTTTTAATAAAGATAAACAAAAGTGGATTTTTACTTCTTAAAGCATTTTATATTTATTGTGTCGAAAAAATTTTAAATGCACGAATATAATAAATGGTGAGATAATGCAGATCATATTGTATAAAATTTTTTTTTTGTATTCGTTAATCATACAGGATTTGAATTATCGTGGTTAAAATGTCAATCAAAGGGGGTTTCAACTTCTACCAATCCCACTCCATTAGAATCGAAATCGACGAATTCATTATAGGAAAGGTGATCCATCCTTCAAGCTCAACATTTCAAAAAAAAGAAAAAAATTTGTAGGGTGATTTGTTATCACAAGATCATTAATGTGTACATTTAACGAATTCTAACTCTCTTTTTGATAAAACTAATTATTCGAGTTTTTAATAAATAATAATAGGTATTTTGTTATTTAAAAAGAAATTCCATACAAGCTACCCCACGATTTTCGAAAAAATGTAACAGTCTACTAAATAGACATTCTGACATTAAATTCGAATGGGCCTTGATCTGAAACAAGTTTGAGTTAGTAGGGGTTAAGTGGGTCTTTTTGATTTCCATAATCGGTTTAATGACTCAGTCACTTCGAATTGATTCGTTTTTTATTGGAATGTTTTCGATATGAGTTCGATTTAAATTATTTTAATCGTAACCAGTTATTCAGGATAAATCTATATAATTAAAGAATAAGAACCTTTTGAAAATCGACAGTGGTCCAATTCATGTTGTTTTCCTGTTCAAAAAAAAACTGAAAACCTAAATTCCTTTAGCGCAGTTTCACGACTTGTGGCAAAATGACTCGCAAAGCGCGTTGCACCTACATTTATACTGTCCGGTCGCGTCTTTCCTGATTGGCCAGTGGCGGAAGAGAAGGGGACGCGGAACCGAAATAGAGAAAAGTGTTTCAATCAATTATGGTATTTACCTATTTAGATGGAAATGTTTTCCTTTCCCGGTTGATGATATTCTTTCTTATTTAACTTATCTCCCGCATATTATTTTCACAGAAGATTGAAATCAACCCGGAAATAAAAATGACCATAATTTTTTTTTCCCCTCTCTCTACCGAGAAGGAGGAAATCTTCCTCATATGTATGTTATTTGTTGTAATACAAGGATATTTTTCTTTGTCCAATTTTCTACTCACCCAGCATACGAATGACATTTCTTTGCGAGCTGTTCTTGCCTCGCGTTGAGTCGTAATGATTGAGACCTCCGGCAATTGGTGTCCTCTTCACAGAAGAGAGTAGCCTTGACCTTCGCAGTTTGACCCCTATGAGAATATAGAGAATGGTAATGACAGTCATGGGGACAACGAACAATAACATGGTCGATATTTCGAAGGCGTGTGCCAAAAACTTTCGTTTGATCGAGCATCTTGATTTCTCTCCACTTTCATCGACAATACCAAATTGCATTGCCTGTGGTACTGCCAAACAAAATGCCATGATCCATATTGCCATTATATATTTTACAGCTCGCGAGAGTTTTGACATTGTGTGCGAGATGAATGGATAACAAATCGCCACGTATCTGTAACAACATTAAAAATCATCAAAAAAAAAAATTGTTTGACAACATTTTCTTAAAATTAAGTAATCGTTTATCAATTACGTCATAGCGTTAGTGGGTGTAAACTGTAAAATTATGTAATATAAATAATTATCCCTATTTGTTATTTTTAAATTATTTTTGTTTGAAAAAGTCACCAATTTGACTGATAATGGTCAATTATGTATAATAAATCTTTCCACTCCGAGAAAAACGATTTTGATGATATTATTTAATATGTTCTGACAATTTAGAAATATATATATTTTTACAGCTATTTAGTAATCTTTCAGATGCTTCCTACTTAACGCCTCATTTTTTTTTCCTCTGACATCTGAAAGATAGATTGTATATTTAGTTTTTGAAGGGTGAATGAGTGGCAAAACACTTATAAAATTCAATCATTAACATCACAATTTTACACGACTTTTGACACTATTAAATTTATTTTTCCCTATCAGTTTTATGTCAAAATATTGATTTTTATTGGGCAAAAAGTGGTTCTTACAAATTGGATGACAAATTGCAAAATCTAAGTGGATTTTATAAAAAAAAGAAAACCCTAAAAGGAAGTGAATTTAACATATAAAATTAAATTTTTAATCAGATGCAATTAAATTGAAAATCTAATTTAAATGTGCGAGTTATTTTGGTAATTCAATTACATCAAATTGAGTGCCGTTAGAAATTTCCTAATTAAATTTAATTCTATTAAACACCACCTACAATCATTTTGTCAGGAAAGCAAATATTCGCGAAATAACTCAAGGAAATACCTAGTTTTCCTTTTTTAGGAATTTAAAAAATAATATTCGAAATAATTTAATTCTCGCAAAATTCTTATCATTAGAAAACATATTTATTTTATCAAACTGAAAAGGAAAGTAGGAAATCCTGATGCGATGGTGAAAAAAAAAATGGTCCCATCTCTTTATTTATTTGAAAGGTTCTTTAATTTAGAGTTCCTTTTTCTTCTGATCTTCCGGAGAGCTTCTGATAACAAATGACACTATACTGTATACCCAAAAGCCTTTTTTATTTATGACACGGACACATTCTAATTGCAAATTTTGTAGAGTATCCAAAAAAAACATGTTTTCCAGCTAGCGTGTAAATTTCGTAAACGCTTTACGACTCTTTATTTAGATAAAAAAAAAAAAAAATGTATAAACTCACGAACTTCAAAAATTTGTTATTTCAAGAATAATAAATAGTAAATTTTAAAACACCTTAAATTTAGTTAATAAAAACAGTGCAATTGATATTTTTTCGCAAAAATCTTTTTTTAAAACGCACCTTTTTGTTCTATTTGTGGATAAATTTTTTTTTTATCAAATAACAAGGCTTTGAGAAAATATTGCAGCAATATTTTCTCAATATTGCTTTATTATTTCCGAGAAACATTACTGTAATGTTCCTCGGAATATTACTTCAATATTGGAGCAATATTTCGACAATATTACAGAGCAGCATTGGGGAAAGTTTGACGAGCAACATTGCCTGAATATTCCTCGGAAATATTGCTTTATGGAATTAACCGCAAAGTTGCGTTAACATTACAGAAATATTGTTTTATTTGGATTATTTTAAAGCATAAAAAAAAGTCTCTCACCTTTCAACGGTGAACGCCGTGATGGTGAGAACAGTCGCATTAGCTGATGTTTCAGCAGCAAGACCACTGACAACGCAGAAAGTTTCGCTAAATGCATAGGGATATTTGTACCACATTGTGTACATTTCCGGTGGTAAACCGGAAATCAATAGTAATAAATCAGAAATGGCCAAACTGAAGAGATAATAATTGGTGGCGGTGTGCATTGATTTATTTTTCGAGATCACAACACAAGTCGAGACATTACCTATTAGGCCAGTGAAAAAAATGACAACATAAATTATTGTTATCGGCATTACAATATACAGCGGATCACGACTATCATCTTCAATACTTTTCACATTTTGTTCGACAGTATTTACATTCCTCAACTCGGAAGTTGGAGAATAAATTATCAACGAATCATTCATCATGATTTTCGATTTTTATTTCTTTTCAAGTTTCACTGAAAATTCACAACACTTTTAGGATATTATTGTTATTAGTTTTTTGTTTTGATAAACAGAAGAGAAAATCTTTTTCCCTTCAGACATTATGGATATTAATGTATTTTTTGGGCATGTTCGATAGTAATGTTTCTATTGGAAATGTTCATGTTCCTTTTCAAGATAATCGTCGTTAATGTTTGATTAGAAGATGTGTTCCTTTCGAACATGTTCGATATTAATGTTCCTTTCGGACATGTTCGGTATTAATGTTCCTTTCGAATATATTCGATATCATTGTTACTTTCGGACGTATTCGGTATTAATATTCCTCTTGCATGTTCATGGACATGTTCCATTAGTGTTTCTTTTAAAACTTTTTAAAATTAATGCTCCTTTTGAGCATGCACGATATTAATGATTTTTTCGGACAACGTTGACACTGATGTTTGGATACGATCGTCGTTAATGTTTCACTAGGACATATTAGATGTTAATGTTCATTTTTAGTGTTCAACACTAGTGTTGGTTTTGTACATGTTCAATATTAATATTCCTTTTGGAAGTTTGTGGCCGTAGTGCTACTTCCGGACATTTTCGATACTAATATTCCCTTTGAACATGTTTGACATTAATGTTCCTTTAGTACATGGTAAATATTAATGTTTCTTTAGGACATGGTCGATATTTATGTTCTTTTTAGACATGTTCGATATTAATGTTTCTGTAGGACATGTTTGATGCTGTTTCTTTAGAACATGTTCGATATTAATGTTCTGTTCGAATATTTTTGAGGATATTTTCGATGTTAATGTTTCTATAAGACATGTTCGATACTAATGTTCCTTTCGAACATGTTTGTCGCACTGTTTCACATGAAGCGCGCACAAACATTTTTTTTTTTCAAAATTACTCTTATTGGAAAATTTTAAGTTTGTAATTTCTTCATTATCCACTTTATCAACTTGTTTCTAATATACTTTTTGCATATGAATGTAATAAATTTATAAATGAAATAAAATAAAAAGACAAAAATTTGCCCTTGGTTCAATTAGTACAGCATTCAAAGAAGGAAATTGAAGCAGCACGTGTGGAGAATTTCAAAGATGCGGCTCAATTAATGAACAAGAAGGGAAAATAACTTTTGTAACGTTAAGGTTTAATGTCCCTTGAGCAACACTTCAACTCTGAATTCACCGGAATCAAACATCAACTCAAGAGAGTCTCTTTAATTCATTCGCCGTGTAACTCTTTTATTAAATTTTTTTTTATTACAGTACATAATTAATTATTTAATTTTTTTATTATATTATTTCGGCGGTTTTTTTCTGGAAGATTTTTAGTATTATATTTGCATATTTTTTTAGTCTTGTTTGGAAAGTGGTGAAATTAATTTTTATCGTTGGATTATCTTTTGGTGTTTACGCAAAACGGAATTGAAGGCACAAAATATTTCAAAAAAAGAAAAAAAAAAAAAACTGGTGTTCATCTTTTGGCTATTAATAAACCACACACGGATCTATTTTGCTCAACTCAGAACTTTTTGTTGTCGCACTGATTTTTAACTGAATGATACAGTATCTTTCATCACTAAAATCATCACATCGTTCTTTGCTCTTCTACTTCAGTATATCTTGTTCCACAACTTTTGAGACTTCTTAATGCTTTTTTTTTTATTATATTGCTCGTTATCGTTCCTTTTTTTCATAGGACTTTTGCTTTTCATTCTGTGCATCAATCCTTTGGGTTTCTTTATTTCTCTCTTCCTTATTTCTTATTCTCGGTCTCGTTATTTATTTCAAATTCCTTCTTATTTTATGTTTCGTTTCTTCATTGTGTTTCTCGTTTCTTCTTTACTTGTCCTGATTTTTTATTTATTTAACATTCCTTGCTTTTATGAATTTTTATTTTCTTGTCTGCTTTTTTGTTTTTTTTTGGTCATTTTTCTTAAATATTTATTCTCTCTTTTTCGATTTTATTGTCACATATTTTGTTTTCTTTGTCTAATTTTCTTTTATTAGTGCATGACGATTTTTCTAATGAATCGAAATTATTTTATTAATTTTATTCACTATTTTTTTGAATTTTTAAATTCGTGGGGAAATTTTATTCGCGAATTGAATTGATTTTTCGTGAGAGGAATGGGGGAGAGTGAATCAGCGCGACATACTCGACAAAGAGTGTTTGCATTGATGCGAAACAAGACTGAAGAGAGCGACCAAGTGCGGTGAGTAAGGATCTGCTGCCGCGGTCTCTCGATTCGTTTCACTAGAACCGATACAAGGCGCGAATTCGAAAGAAACTCCGACACACGTGAAATTCAGCATCCCACACACCGAATATTGGTCCAGCATCTCCCACCTTCTTTTTTTGCCACTTCTCCTGCGACGCGTGCCACCTTAACGCCCGTTTCTTTCTAAATCCTGAAATCAGAGAGAAAAAAAAGAGAAAGGAAATTTGAGCTTAGGTCTGAAAATTAAATATACATAGTATATGATATAAGTTCAAGGAAAGAAAAAAATGCCATCCAATGGCGCCATTGGTTTTTGCCTTTTTCCAATATTTCTTCTTATTTGTTTAACTAACTACCATAGTGTCGAGGCAAGATAAACATCCAACACTCCAAGTTCCCTTTGTTATTCATCCCCCAACTCTTAAGAAAAAATTCCATTTTTTTAACTTTTCAAAAAAATAGAATAAAATGATAAAAAATATATAAAATTGGTTCTTTTTTAATGAGTACAGTAATTTTAGAGGGAAAACTATAAAAAAGATAATTGTCAATTTTAATTGTGCGGGAACAATTTGAAATTTTTTTTGCATTTTAAAATTCGCGCCAGTGATTAGCGGTATAAATATTAACCATTCTGCGCAAGTCGTATGTTACCATAGTAACCCTCAAGAGTAAGAGAGACAAAAACACTTTCCATCTTCCTTACTCTAATTGCTGCAAGCAATTTTCTTTGTATTTACGAATATAATTTAAAACTTAAAAACAATAAAATTCAGAAATAATATTTTTTTTAAATAACAATATTCTTTGAAAATATGTCACAAGTTAAAAAAAGAATTTTTGAATCGTAAAACGGTCCTTGCCCTTCTAATATTGTCTCTAATAAAAATTCAAACAAGCAACTGATCAAATATTCCTAATCGTAAAAAACCGGAATGTAATTCTAAAATATACACTGAAAAAATTTATAAATTCTATAAATATGTTACGATAGAAAGAAATATTCGATTTTGAAACAAATTGCATAAAAGTTAAATATTTTTGTTCTTTTTTGCAAAGAGAAAATTTATATTTGTATTTAAAAAAAAATACGTGAAGTTATTTTTATCTACTGTATGTGGGATTAAAATTTTGGAAATTTAGAGTTGAACAGGTCGGAATGATAAGTGTTATGCAATAACAATAATTCTTTCTACTGGATATCTATATTGCGCCTCCCTTGACCTCAGAATCTTGATTTTCTACGACCTATTCATTTTATCGAGTGTGATTTAAAAGAATTTTATTTCCAGAATTTTTAGCCGCTTTAAAATATATAAATAGAAGAAGGGCCTCATAATTTATTGTATATTGAATATTTCAAAAAAAAGGTTTTAAACTCATTCTTTTTTTATAAACACGTAATTTCTTTTTACTGATTGCTTGATATAATTTAATTACAATGTTGAAATTTTTCTACTCCATTTACTGAAGAGAGAAAAAAAAGTATGTAGATACCGAAAAAATATTTTTAAAAAAATTATTCTCACTTTGAGATGAGAGGAAAATTCAATTTTTGGTAATCTCTCTAATAATTCCGCTCCCTTTCAAAACCATTGAGATATTATCGTTGCGGAGAAAAAATTTTCCATTGAGTATATAACATTCTCTCAAATCAAGTGAAACTTCTTTTGATATGGTTATACACAAAAGAGAAAATTGCATAAAAATGAGACGAATCTGCTGAAACGGAAATCACCCCTTTTTTTCACAAAGGAGAAAGAAAAAACGGAGAATGAAAATCATAAAGCAAACATTATCTTTTTAAAATGTTAAAATCTTTTTTTAATTTTCATAAAAAGTTAACGTCTATTATTATTATTATTATGCGAGGGAGAAAAGAATCCAAAGGAAGAAAATATAATTTTTCAAGTAATTATAAAAACTATGTAATTTCAAATTAGAATTCAGTTTTTCATAAAAATAAAAACATAATAGTTTTCATGATTTTCAATTACGCATTTGAAAATGGAACTGGGATTTTGTTCAGTAGTGCATGATTACTAAAAGGGGGCGTAATGTTTATGATAAAAGACAATAAAATTAGTTGTTAAAAGAATCATGTGTTTCGTATAATTACTTCCAGAGCGCGGTCAACTGTTGACGAATGCTCGTAAAAAAAAGGAGGACAGTCAATATTGTATTACGTTCCCATAATTAAAAATTCAGTCATCTGTAACTAAATAATTCTTAATTTATATATTTTACATTTAAATTAAATTATTACTTAAACTTTTTAATATTCATTTTGCAAGCGGATCAGTAAAAATTAATTCAATTCAAATCTTTCACGGTACAATAATAATCAAAAAAATTCAAACGTAAGTCTCGAAAAAAGGAATCTAATATTGAGAGGAAATCTTCTCTTCTAATAGACTCAGAAGATTTTGTAAAAAAATTCCCTTTTTTTTAAATTTTATTTCTATTTTGAAGGGGCAAGGCCCTTTTCTGTTAAATAAAAAGTTTTCGAAATTTGAATCAAACAGACTCAGATATCAGTAAAGGATATAACGTCACTTGCAATATTTCAATCGGAATATAAATCTAAAGCTTTATTAATTTTCGTAACATGTGCTTTTTGATTTATGCGATAACAAGGCAAATGTCTCACACGTGTTTCTTCAGTTTTTTACGTTACTCCAAATTTAATGAATTAGTGTAAAAAAATCCCGAGATTCGTTTTTTAACATGTTAATATTGACAGAAATATATTTTTTTTAATTTATTTTCATTCACGGAATGAATGAATTGAATTTTTAAACTAATTATAGATTCTAATTTCATTCAAATTGATGATTTGCAAAGATGATGTGTCGCACCTGAGAGATATTTTTTAGCAACAACAAAATATTAATTATCATTAAAGGAACATACTTCTATTTCTAAATAAAAAAAAATTGTTTCCATGTAGAATTTTTCTCTAGAACAAAGAAAAAAGACTTTCAAATTTCTACCCTTTTCTGTTTAAAAATAGCAGGTAAACAAATTTATTAATTTCGGTGAAAATTTAATTCTTTGCTATGAAATAAAAAATAAAATCTTTCTTTATATTTGGAAAGTGTCAATCATTGTAGACAGTTCGACATTGAAATATATATATATATATATATTCACTGTTCATCAGGAAATTGGCGACCTTTATTTGGCTTCGTCATTTGGACGTCATGCTGAAAATCAGCTCGTCAACTTTTGAGCAAATGGCTAAACTGTGAAATTCATTATCAGAAACTTTAGCCAGTCGCTTCTCATACAGGATTATAAACTATCAATTTTAAAACATTTTTTATACGAAAACACCAAGTTTTATTACAAAAAATTTTATTACAAAATAAACATGAAGTGAAATGAAAAAAATCTACATTTTTAATAAAGAGATTTTTGCATTTTCCTTTTGAAAGAAGAATAATAAATTTTGTTTTTCTTAAACAAATACATGAGAAAGTTTAGAAATTTTGTTTAGCAATTTAGAATTGTCTTTAATTATAAATATTATATACGCAATAGTTAAAATTACTCAACACTGATGAAATAAAATGTAGAAAGTGTTCCATATTTATTTTTTAATATTTACTATTCGTAGGAAAAATTTATATGCATATTTCTCTTATCTATGATCAAAAATGGTTTTCAATTTTCGATTGATAAATAAAATATATGTAACATTTAAACGTATACAATATTAAATAATTTAACTATTCGAAGTTATGAAAACTTTTTAGCATATTATGATCAAAAGCATTGAGAATATATGTCCCGGCTCTGTCTGCATGAGAAAACTTTAATGAAGGGAATTTGGATGGAGCACGTGAAAAGTTTTGCTTACATTTATGGAAATTAGAGGCAACAGCATCACTGGCATATTTTGATAACATTCGCGCCCTTTATATCCCGCAGGATCATAAAAAAGCAAAACAAAAAAGAAGAGAGACACTTGCGGAAGATTGTAAAAAAAAGTATCATTACGAGTTTTTTTTTTGCGTGATTTTTACGACTCGGATTTAAAAATCCTGCAGATTTTTAATTCATATGAGGGAAGATTAACGAGCGTTGTTGCAAAAAATTATAATTATGCATTTTTGATAGAAATATGTGATACTGATGTCGTTATATATCGCCCTCAAGTGATTCTTTACTTGATGTAACATGAAACGATATATACACCTGTTGCATACAAAGTACTCAACCTGTTACTTAACATATCAATGACTTATCGATTTTTTTTCTCTCCTCATTCTTTGATTATTACAGGTATTTTTTTCTTTTCTCCGAAGTAAATTTTCGTTTCAATTAATCTAAACTCACCGCACGATTATGGAATAAGAGAATTTAGAAGTTTTTGCCAGAAACAATAAAAGCACAGAAGTTTTTTTTTTGAAGGTGGAAGAAATTTTTTCTTTCTTTTTTTTTTTGATCAAATGATTGAGTAATTGATAAGTTAGACGCACTGAACACTGAACGAGTCAGAAACGTTTTGACTGGAATGATATTTGGATCAAGTCTCGAATGCGAAGGCCCGCGTGTCAAAGGAAAAAGCGCGGCGGGGGTGGAACTTTACGCGCCAGCGCCGCCGAGTATATATACATTTGTTTCTTTCACTACGATAGATTTGTGTGAGCTTCCTTCCTCTCTTGAGAAAAAAGTTTATTTCACGACATTTCATTAAGTTGAAGCATTAAACAAAAGACTTCGAAAAAGTTCCGTATTATACAATTGCGACTAACAAGGGAAAAACGTGGAGAAAGTTTTGTTTTTGCAAAAATATATTTTCCAAGAAATCTTACTTATGAAAAAGTAAAATATTACAAAATTATTACATTAAAACAAAGATTTACATAGGTTCTGTAAGGATTTTATATGCACGTAACTAGTTTGATTTTATTGAAACGGTGATTTCAATGCTAGGAAAATAAAAACAATCTAAATAAGTGTTATTGAGACAATAAAAGGAGGGAAGCTGTTGTTTACTGCTGGGAAAATAATTATTTAGAAATGAGATAAAACTATTGACACCCCTCAGAAAGACGAAAATAAAATATTCAGAGCATTGACCCTGAATTGGATGAATAGTAATTAATCTACTACAATGTTCAGAATTAACTTCGTTCAATGATAATACATTTTATGGCCGAATAGAGATTTCCGTATTCACGGGATACATTTCCTTTTGGATTATGTGTTTTGGTCGCCCAATTTTTTATTGGAAAAGTATAGTGTTAATTAATAATCAAAGCTTTTTATAGATGGCAATATTAATAAAGGGATGAATTAGAATTTTAAACATAATTTAAATCTCTACTAAATAAATTCGTTTGATAATTTAGCTAAAATATTTCTCTTCTAATCAAATAATTTTAAGTTATTATGTCATTAAACATAGCACATGTTAAATAAATTAGTCGTCATGGCAAAGAGAATTTAATTTTCGACAGTATAATGGATATCCGATAATAATAAAGCTGGAACACGCTTCGATGTACTAAATAATTAATACTAATCGTAAATGAAGGAAAATTCCCTTGCAGCACTAGCTGTCAAATAATTACACAAAATCAAATTTTGATTTAAATGAAATCATTTTTGATTAATAATTAATTAACTAATGTAATGGTTATATTTAAAATCCTAACTAAAACCAAAATAATTTGTTAGGTTTTCTTCATCGTTTCAATAAATAATTAAATAAATAACATTAAATAGTACCGACAACAAAGAAAGTATTTCAAACTGATTATTTCTAACAAGAGGATATAGGATAAACAGATAACAAATAATGCAAGAGTTTGTAAAAACCCAGATAATTTGCTTGGATTATAACAACGCACAATTAAGTAACATACATAATAAACAAATAAAAATTAATTATATTAAAGGTATAAATTTAAGTATAGACATTCTTTGAGCATTTGTCACTATGTAAAACAAATCAATCAGCAAAACTAATTTGACAAATCTACGAATTCGCACATAGTAACAGTTAATCTAATTCGATTTGCAAATCAGAAATCAATGCGAATTAATTAATTAAACAAAGAGATGAAATAGTTAATAGAAATAGTTAATCTAATTCGATTTGCAAATCAGATATCTGTGCAAACGTACAGCAACGAAATATTCAATACGAATAGTTAATGTAATTTCGATTTCCATTAGAAATCGATACGAATTAATTAATTAGAGAAAGAAACGAAATAGTAATAGTAAATAGATATCTAATTCGATTTATGAATCAGAATTCAATGCGAATTAATTAATTAATTAGACAAAGCAATGAAATAGTAATAGTAAATAAATAATCTACTTCGATTTATGAATCAGAATTCAATGCGAATTAATTAATTTGACCTACAGACGAAATATTCAATAGTAATAGTTAATCTAATTCGATAAGTAAATCAAAAATGAATACGAAATAAT
>JUFY01032233.1:131872-152211 GCA_001855655.1 Leptopilina clavipes
GAAGTTTCTGGTTTCAAGTTGAATATTCTTAACAATATAACATTCATAATTTTCATTTTTAAAATATAATCAGTTTACGAATTATCAAAATCTATCATCAACAAAAGCATATATCAAAATGACCAATTAATAATTTTGTGGATAGCATAAATAAATTTTATGCATTAAAGTTACTAAAAATTTGATCACATTGGATCAAATAAAATAATAAAATTTTTTATTTCTTTGAAATATGTTCTGAACTTGTTAGCTTGATAATAAATTGTTCAAAATGTTGTTGGAGAATCAAAATAAACAATAATTAATTTTGTGGAAGCATAAATAAATTTTATGCCTTAAATTTACTAAAAATTTGATCACATTGGATCAAAAAAAATATCAAAATTTTTTATTTCTTTGAAATATGTTCTGAACTTGTTAGCTTGATAATAAATTGTTCAAAATTTTGTTAGAGAAACAAAATAAACAATAATTAAAGTTCTGGAAAGCATAAATAAATTTTATGCCTTAAATTTACTAAAAATTTGATCACATTGGATCAAAAAAAATATCAAAAATTTGTTATCTCATTGAAACATGTTCTGAACTTGTTAGCTTGATAACAAATTGTTCAAAATGTTGTTGGAGAATCAAAATAAACAATAATTAATTTCTGGAAAGCATAAATAAATTTATGCCTTAAATTTACTAAAAATTTGATCACATTGGATCAAAAAAAATATCAAAAATTTTTTATTTCTTTGATATATGTTCTGAACTTGTTAGCACGATAAAAATTTTTTTAAAATGTTAATCAAATATCAAATATCATATCAAATATCATATCAGATTAATTAGATACCTTTCCTTATCTTGTGCGTCTTTGTACTTGCTCGAATAAAATCCAACAATTTTGTCGGGCCTTAATAATCCATTGAATTCCAAATGCAAATGATATTTACTTGGATTGAGATTTTCCTCGGTAGAAATCATAAAAATTTCCTGTTTTGTTAATGCATATGTTTCCTTTATTGGAATTTCATAAACGTCGTCTTTCTCATGAGTTAACTTTGTCTTTGTTATATTAAGATCTTTTTGATGAAGGGCAATGTATCCCGTTTTTTCCAAAACATTTATCAAAATAGTTACAGTGCCTTTGTATGTTCCATTTTCCAAATCAGGATGCATTAATAAATCATAATGAATTGGTTTTACTGCTTTCGAAAGTCTGTATGGTATATCGGCTGATGCTTTTTCTGACGCCATTCCTGTGTAAATGTTGAATTTCTTTTGATCTATTTAAATATAATTTATTTTTATTTTATAAATATTCAAGGACGAATATATTTATCAGTTAGAATTAGAATTTCTTTATTGTGTTCCAGGAGAACCATGAGAACAATAATCAAAGTACATTACTATAGAAGTACATAATATATACAAAAAATGATATACAAAATCATAAAACAATTCAAGTCTTAAATCTAATTTAGTTACATGATTTTACATTATGGGGTGTAACCAATAAGGTTTTGGTTTTTTATGAAAATTAGATAAATTATTGTCCAACAAACATAATTCATGAAACTTCTTACTTGAGTAATAATAATGAGTTGTATTAATATTTCTGAGGGGCGTCTGCTTCTTAAGATACGTGAAAGCACGAAATCGAAGGAATAACATCTGTTAAAAATAAATTGAATCTTATCTACATAATAGAATTTATTTAAGAAAAAAATTCAAATTCCTCATAAATAAAAAGTTGTTTCCCATTCAGAGTCTATTTTTGAAAATCTAGTAACATTGGAATGTTACAGATGGCAGCACACCACTTCAGACAAAACCTGATATGCTTCGATTGATAATTGACAATCAATAAAATTTTATATTTCGTTTTATATACTAAAAATATTTTTTAATTATCCATCAGAAGCGACAATTTCGGAAAATTATTTTTATACATTACAAAAGCAATCCCTAAATACAATGGAGTAAAAAGTAAAAAATAATATATACAACAAGGTGTATTGAACTTTGCACTGTCGATGAAGGGGATAAACAAAAAGAAGAAATATTTCAAAATTGATAATAAATTATTTATTGAAATAAAGTTTTATTTACCTGAAATTAAACTTGTAGCTTGGGCTTTATCACTCATAACAACCACAAGGGCCGTCAAACAAGAACAAAGGAGACTGAGAAATACACAAAGTCCACAAACAAATCCTAAGAGAGGAGAACCGGCTCCTCTTTGTCGATAAGATTGAACTCTTGGTCTAGAGATATCACGATTAACTGTTTTATCGACCATTTTGGAGAATGTGTACGCCTGCGTCAAGATTCCTGTAAATTGGAGAAAAGCTATTTGTAAACAAAGCAAAGAAAAATTTGAAATTATTCTAATTTTGTTTCTTTTTGTTTCAGGTGCAGCAGAAGAATCATCGATAGAAAGGTTATTTATTAGAAAACTAAATTGGAATCATATTTCCAATTTATTTTTTCTTGAATGCAGCAGATGAATTCATCTCTCTCAAACTAACAGTCCAATTTGGTAAGAAATGCACCACAACCTTATTATTTAATTTTCTAATTTTTTCTTTCTGTTTTAGGTATAATCAATATGGTAATTCTTTGGAATATTAAATCGTAACTACATTTTTAGTACAATTCTCACCTCATGAGGAACCTGAGCATGAACTTTAAAAAATGAGTTACAAAACTCTTAATTTCATTCGTAATTAGTGAAAAGATAATTTCCCCTATTGTTCATAAACATGAACATATATAATAAAATTTGGCCATTAAATTTAGTATAATAATAAACAACCACAGCACCCGAATTTGCAGCAATATTTATAACATTGCCTTAATGTGTCCAAATTTTTACAATATTGCTGTAATTAATATTAGAATATTGAGGCAATGTTTCCAATATTTCTGCAAAATTAGATGCTGTGGGGGAATTGTAATAAACTCGCGATGAGGAAAAAGGGCAATTTTCAATTCTGCATCTTAATGGATGTTACAAAACTTGGTTTACTTACTTGTTACTAATTGTAAGAGTCAAAAATATAAAGAGAGTAAGAGTAAATTATATATCACTGAAAGACTAAAACATGTGAATGATCAATAGCCAAGGAATAACGAATTAAAAGACAAAAAAATTGTATGTGACGATAAGAAATAAAACGATTATTAATATTGTGACTTTTAGATTAAGATATGTCAGAAAAGTTTTAAAAAATTGATTACCTGAATAAGAAACGTGCGTTTTCGTAAAATTCTTATTTTAAACAGTTTGTAATCATTTTACATTATAATGTGATAGAAATAGATCTCTAAACTGGTTTTCTAAATAAATTAAATCAACAGCATCGAAATTTAAAGCAATGAGACAATAGGGAAATTAATATTGGATATAGTTAATTAAAAAATTTCTTAAAGTCAAGACGTAATATACAACTATGCAAAAATAAAGTGGGACATGATTACAAAATACTGCGTTGGTGAGATAGTAATTGCCTTCTTCGAGGATAATTCTTCATGGTCATTATAAAAGCAGGGACAAATTTAAATGTATCTTAATGTTCACTTTCAAAATTGAAACAATGACCTCTTTAAAAATAAATCATTTTCCCAAAAGATTCCATTTGTCAAAATTAAATAAATATTAAATTTTTTAAAATAATAAATATTTTCAAAATGTCATCTTTTCTTTATAGACTATTTTATATAACATAATATAATATAGTTTACTCGATAATTACATTTAATTTACAAAAATAGAAAATTTTATCTACTTTTCCAACATTTTCTATTTCACTTACCCTGATATTAGTCAAGAATTGAAATTAATAAAGCACTCTCACTTTTACATCGACTCTGGATTAACAAGTTTTTTTTTAAGATGTGATGAAATTTTAGAACCTGAACTTCTTCAAAATGAACTTTTACATTTCTTGCAATATTTTTAGAACTATCAACTACATGTCCAAATGTTTAAGAAAGACTAAGCATGAATAAGGAATGATAAAGAACAAACAATCCAGCGAATAACTCACTATACCCCACTTCCTATCTGCAAATAGTTCCTCCACTCCTGTCAAATTATTACAAAATATTTTACTATCTTTTTATTATTGTCATTGTTATATTTAATGTTACCATTATTATTATTATAGTCATTTTTACTCTAATTTTTATTATTTTTTTAACAATAATTTGTAAACAAAATAAGTCTTTTCCTCTGTGACATAATTGGAGTGAGAATAATTATTGTTCTTAATTAGTAGGGCAATGTGTATCCTGACTTGCATTCATAAATACGACCTGTAATTGAAACAAATTACGACGAGTATACAAAAATCGTTTGTTTATTTATTCATTTTTTTATCAGTGAACTATAAGTTTTTCGTTAATATAATAATTATTAATATTTGGTTATTAATAATAATATTTGATAAGATAATGTTTTTTTAATTAAAAATATTCACAGATATTTGTTACAAATTGTATTTTTCTGATTCAGATAAATGCAAAAGAAATTAATTTGTTGTATAACAAATAAAAAGTAAAATACTGAAATAGTAATTTTATTTATAAATACAAATGCAACATCTCGTACCACATTTGAAATCATTAAAATGCAAAGTTTCGCTCCCCAACAAATTTATAGATTATAATTAATCTGGTGTTAACTATTAATTATAATTATTAATTATTTATAGGATTGTAATTTCAACATAGTATTGAATATTTTTTCATAAATGTGCATACAAAAAAATACTCCATACTACTACTGTAGAAAATTCTAAACTTTGTTTTTAAATTTTCAACGAAAATATCACTATCTGACATTATCTTACTTTTTTCTTTAAAAAAAATCTATCTTATCATAAGTAGATTACTTTTTAAAGTTATATTCGATATATACGAGTTCAGTATAAAGAATAACGATTTTTTACGCATATTGTTTAATTTTATAGAATAAAAAATAATTTTTTATTAATTTTATTTCATTTATAATGAAATCGTAGCTATATGGAAAAACAATTTATTGAGCAAGTAAATAAAAATAAAGGAGCACCATAAAATTATTAAATAAGTTTTAATATTTTTTTCAAATTTAAATAATAAATATAATACAAATTTTTAGTAAAACTTTCTTAAAAGTTACAGCAACTTTATGAGGAAATTTTGATACTTCTCAGACGTGCACTCATAAAGTGTTCTAATATTTTTAATTATTTGTCTTTATGGCCAAAAATTATTATTTATCAAAAATAATGACACTTTTTCAATAATAATTTCGAAACATTAATTTGTTGTCACATGCATTCATCAATATCATTTAAGAGCAAAAATTTCTTTGAATCAAACAATATTGAAAAATAAATATATTATTTCTTTTATTATTAATCGAAATAAATATATAATTAAATCTAAAGATCAATAAAGCTATTTGGTTGTGTATTTATTTTTTATTGTTACTCCTTAAAGTATGTATGAAATATTCAATTGAATATTTTGTTTAATAAATAAAATACAAAATAAGTAATTTTAAAACAATAAATATAGTAATAACTAATTGTCGACTAAAATTATTTTTTTTTAAATATGTAAATTAATTCCGATATTAGTATATTCAAATTAATTTTTTCTTTTTATATGATTGTTAAAGATAAAATTATTTTCCGATTCAAAGAAAGTTTTTTCAAAATTAGAACATAATAAAAATCATTGATGTCAATGATTTTCGTATTATGCACAGCATCCGTAATCATTTCGCAAATACATATATACAAGTGGTTTATCATCTAATTCTAGTAACTAAATCTTTCATAATAAATATAATCACTCTTCCAATGTCATAAATGCTATTCGTTTTTCTCTGTCCGGAAAATTTTTTGGGAAAATTCAATCACGTTTATTATAGATTTGAACGTCTTTTTTGTCCTCTTCATCCATATCTTTGTCGTCCCAACCCCATACGCAATTGTCATGAGAATGTCCATGATGATGATGTTGATCATCATCATTCTTTATTGATGTATCTTTTTCAGTTGAAATTGGCACTCGAGTACCGTCACCTGATCTGGCAGATCTTTTATTTATCGTTTCCACGGTAACTGTTTTTAAATCGTAGGCCCATCCAATCCATGCGAAAAAGTCAATAAATCCGGTTGTCAAATTGGCTCTATAATTGCCAAGTTCAGCCGCCTTGTAGTCATAGGGAAAGACGTGATGATAATTGTGCCAACCTTCTCCAAAAGCTAAGACTCCAATTTTAAGACTGTCTGTTGGACTGATTGTGCTGCAAAAGACAATTTTAAATTACGTCTTTATTCAATTTACAGCTCTCTGTAATTTAATTTAAATTATCATGATGTATAAGGAAAAGTTATGGCTTTGTATTAAAAAGACAACTGACCACTTTGCTACCAGAGGTAAGTGACCACTCTGTAGATTTTAGAGACGAAAGCAATGAGAGACTGGAACTTTAACGGTTCCTTGGATTATCAGTAAAGACAAGTGACCACTTTGGATGAAAACGACAACAATCCTCTTTACTAATGACAATAAGTGATCTGGATTTCACTCTGGATGAAATAGACAAGTGACCACTTTGATAATAAAGTGACCACTTTTAAAATTCCAAAGACGAAATCAATACTCATCAGGATGTTCGTTGTTCTCTGGATGATCAGTAGTAAGAAGTGACCACTTTGGATGAAAAATGTAACTGACCACTTTGCTACCAACGACAACTGTAAATTACAGCGACGAAAGCAATACGCACTAGGAATGTCGTTGTTTCGTGGATGATCATCAGTAACAAGTGACCACTTTGAATAAAAAAGACATCTGACCACTTTTATACGAAAGAGGAGCAACAGTTTGTCACCAAGACAGTTGAAAGCCAGCTCCAAGATTGAAGAGTTGAAAACATTACGTCCATAAGGATCAATGTATGTGACCAGTAATCGCGGTACACTTTTTTTGGCGATTTGGATACTTGTTGGCATAATATCAGCTAAAAGTGGAATGGACCTGGCGATTAACATGATGCATGGAGTTATTTTTTTAAAGAAAGGTCAGTCTTTTAGCTCTGTAATCTTGTAATAGGGAAAAAAATGACAACTCTTCAGCTTGGCAGGAAATAGAGTATGGCATAATGTACACCGTCCTTAAGGATCAGTGCATATCGCCACTAATCGCGATACATTTTTTATTTCGATTAGGATACATGTAACTCATGATTGTTTTTCAGATTAGATACATGAAGCATTTAATTAAACTATTATGAAAAAATAAAATATATATTAAAAATGATTATCTCACTTGTCATATGGTTTGGTTCCCCAAATGTGAGCTGCTGAATTCACCAACCATGTTCCATTGAGTGTCAGAGCGTATCTCAGTAATGTTAAGTACCAGGCAACAATTGGTTTCTCTCCGTATAAATAACAGGGAAGCCATGTTGGAATCAGGAAACAGCAAATGGGCATCAATATAATGTACAATCTAGAAATAAAATTTGTTATTAGATTCTGTAATTTTTATTCATCTAGAATTTTTTTTTAGAGAAAGAATATGAAAGAATTTATCTTCGAAAGACAATAAAAGTTAAGTCTTCGTTTAGGAAAGTTTACCTTCTTTGCCATACAATAAGTGGATCCTTTTCAATATCACTCATATCGACTTTAACACCTTTACTAAAGACATCCGGATGTTTGCGAAGCATAAGCCATCCTATGTGAGAAAAGAAGAAACCTCTATTTGCATTATGAGGATCTGCATCAGAGTCTGTGAATTTATGATGTACCCTGTGATCTCTCACCCATTCGTAAATGTGATTCTGAAAAGTGAAAATAAAAAATTTATAATTTAATGAACTGTTTTTAACTGATTCTATAAATTATGGTGAACAAAAAAATGTTTATTTAAGAGGAAAAAAAGAGAATTACCTGAAAAGCGACTGTTTGCAGAAACACTAGAATTACCCGCATTTGCCATTTAGCTTTGTATGATTTATGTGCCCAAAGTCTATGAGCACCTGCCGTTACTCCCACTCCAGATAAAATGCCAATTCCAATAGCTGGAAAAATAAAAATCTTCAGGTGTCTCGTATTTCCAAAAAAGAACTATCAGGGAAGAAAACTTTCGTTTATTTTGAACAATGAGATGTTTCATTTCGGAGATTACTTTCCATGATCACTTTCCTCTATTAATCACTGATTGAAAAGGAGGACGCCTTTTTAGCTTCGAATGAGAAAATTTTCACTTATTGTGATTTAGAGAGCATGAAACGTAACTTTTTAATTGTGTAAAGCAGAATAGTTCTTACTATTTCTGCTTCTCCGTGAAACGAAAATTTTAAAAACATCCTTTTTTTAATGACAAAATTTCCAAACAGTGTATTAATATTTTAATTAGATTTTCCATAAATCTAAGAAACATCCTTGATCTTACCATAAAAATTACTCACCAGTTACAAAAGAGGCGAACTTAGCTGTCGTTAATGCAAGATACAATCCATAAACAGCAGCGGCATGAATGTAAGCGAAAGCTATAACATTTCGCCAAACGATGTGCCATTTATATTTAGGCTTATCACTTTTGATTTTTATTAACGGTGGTTCCGCTGGTTTCGTGACACTTTTCTCTTGAGAAATTCCCTGTTGAGAAGCCTCAAGTAGTAGAGTCGCCGACGTACCAAATAAATTTGGTGCCATTTTTCTTTAAAAATACCTACAATAAAAAAATTACTCAATTTAGTATAAAAAAATCATCATTCTCATTTAACATAAATTAACTAAATCGAGAATAAGGTCAATGATTCCAAAGTTAAAGAGAGATGCTGTAATGCATCAAAAACCACAAAAGATGATGGCTTATGATAATTGTGGTTGAAAACGTGAAAGGGTTTTTGCAAATGTGCCACTTTAAAGTTGTGTTCAGAAGAGTCTATTCACGTTTAATAGAAAGTCAAGGTCGTAGGTTAAATGATTCGAAAACTTTCCCTCACGGTTTTTGTTTTTTAAATCGGAAAATTAATCCGTATTTGAACGATAAGCTTTATGATTAGAAAGAAAGTGACGTTGATTTTGAAAGAATGAATCGAATCAATACACTGCAATTATTCTTTGGAATAAATCTTTAGGTGTCTTAATTATCTAAAATATAATATGTTCATAATTAGAAAAAAATTGATTAAAGAAATATAATAAATAAATCATTATTTATACACACGATTATCATAAACATCATGAAAGTGAAAAAGTTTATGAGAAGAGGTCAATTAAAACCAACTCGTGCGAGAAAGTACAGCATTACTATTGTTTAAACACTTGAGTAGAGATTCGCGCCTCAGTGTATGAATTAGTCGGTGATTTCTTACTGCAATTCTATTCATTTAATGACGAAAAAGCCTGTCTCTACTTTCCCAAGTCATTTAGCCTCAAGAACGATGTTCTATTTGGATTATTTTTGAGTCTAGAAATTTAGATTAATGAGATACTAAAAATCAAAAAATGGTCAACAATAAATTCTCTCCTTGACACCAATTGTTCAAAATTTTACGTACCGTGTAATTTTTTTTCATTTTACTATACTTGTATATTTAATGACAATAATAAGTTCTAATTGATAGATACAACCATCTATGTAATTCTATTATTTTTTCTGTAACCAGTAGCGGTAAATCTCTGTTAGTACTTTAATACTCGTAAATGATTTTATTGACGTTATTTAATTTCAAATTAGTCGTTAATGTAAATTACATATTTACGGTACAATAATTAACAATTAAGATCATTTTATACATAATGGAATCATTTTACCAAAAACATCTAAAATAATAAAGAGAGTTCAAAAAAATTAATCGTGTCAATTATCAATATTGCAATTTCTCTTCTTCGAATGCTTTCAGTCATTAATGATCGAATTTTATGTGTTCCAGATTTCTAATCGCTTTTCATCTGAAAATTGTTTTCTGTAAAATCCAAACAAAAGAATCTCCTGTGATTTTACGATAATAATTAACAAGAAAAACAAGCGGAAAGATTTTGCACCGTTTATGCAAAAACAGTTTTAAAAAATGAATGTTGCGAATTCACGTTAGTAAAATTGGTTTCATCGGAATGAGGAAGGATTTTTTTTAATGCAAAGAAAGGAAAACATTTTTCGTTTTCAGAAGTGGAGCAAAAGAGGACAAAATATGAATAATATAAATTTTTACAAGTTAGAGATTCAACAAGTGTTTTCTGGCACAACTTTCTTACATTCCATAGTCTTTTTTCTCTAATGGAAATTAAAAGTTTTTGAATTATGTTTAGAAATATGTTAATGATGAAGATGCTATTTTTCATCGTCATGCTTTTCCAATTTGGATAATTCAAGTTCTTCTTCCTATTGCCTCTAAAACTTCAACGACAGTAATTACTTGGATCGTAAAATAACGAAATATTATTTTCTCCCAAGTTTCCATCAGATAACAAACTATAACTGTAAATTCAAAAACTAACGAGCAAAAAGTACGTTTAACATAATTTGACATTCTGTTAATTCTTTACTTACTGAAACGAATAATTCTACAGAATTCTGATTTCATTTAGATATATTTGGCAAACTTTGCGAAAGAAATTTCAGTGTAATTGAATACCAACATGAAATTTTGAGATGAAAAAGAAAGAGTGTAATTTTTTTTTGGTATAAAATCCGTCACACGTTGATTGTGACGCACGAATGTTCGCGCTACTTAACCATATAGCGATTCAAATTTTTCCTTGTGAGAGCAGCGCAGATGAGCTTGCTCGCGAAACTCGAAAGTCAGTTTGTATGTATAGGAAGTGAGTTAGAACGTGGAGTGATGGTTGCATGGAAGCTGTTTCAAGTAAAAGTGCTGTTCTATACTTACAGCGAAAACTTAAATATAAACGGTACCTGATACGCACATATACGCGCGACGGAGAGATGAGTGGAATCGGGAAGTGGGAGAGAAAGAAGCGGTCATCGAAAGAGCTCAAGAAACAACATGAACGGGTTCTTTCGAAAGGAGGTCAGTGGCGCCTTCGAGGTCAATGCCAATCTTAGTCGAGGACCATTCTTACATTATATGTATATAATTTACCCCTAAATTCAATTCATACAGTCATCAATATAATGAAATGCAAAACGAATAAAATCAAATATCTAGTAAAACTAGACTCTAAATATCAGTGAAATTTGAAAAGATTGGCAAAAATCTGGAGAATTTGACTTTACTTTCATCTGCCATAATTGGATATTTAGTGTAAAGCCGAAAAGGGACTTTCGTTATTCAGTTCATTCTTGTCAACATACTCACAATTCTGATAAAGAAAAATTCTTTTTGGTTTGAAAATATTCGAACCGAAAATCAGATTATGATGCAGCATCCCAAAGCAATAGTTAATTAATTAGAACCGGATCTTCATCCTAAAGATGAATTAAATGAAACATTTAGAACAAATGGAAATCATCATCAACAAAGATTTGATGACTATCATGCTCCTCTGAATTTTTCAGAAAAAGATACAGTAAATACAGTGATTAAGATGGATATTGAAACGAAAACTGCAAAAATTGATGATAGTTTCTTTCTCTACTTGATTAGTCTTTGCACTAATCTAATCTTGATGATTAAGGTCACCAATTAAGGAAACATCTTTAAACTGAAAAATGCTAGAAGACTTAGTAATGCGGAGGCTGATTAGGAAAACTCAAGGCAAATTTGAACATCTCCAAAAGCAAACACTGGAAGCAAAAGAATGGAGATGTCAAAATTTACAATTAGCTAAACCAGGAAGAAGAAAAGGAATACCAATTCCTTGGAATCTTACTGGTTCGAACAACTACAAGATATATAACCTGATGATATTTAGAATGCAGTGTCTGATTTTTAGTGAGTCAAAAAAAAATCTTGGAGTACAGCCACCAGATATCTACTTTGGAAACAAGTCTCCAATTATTATACAGGCGCAAAATATTCAAAAATATTCGTTTACTAGTAAATGAAATTCAAAATATTAAAATTTTATTAACATTGTAACTCAAATAATAGATTATAGAGCGTATAAATTTGAATACATAACTTTCTGTTTCTTGTGCGCCTGAAAAAATTGCTAGTTTTAATATAAGATTATAATTTTTTTCATTTAATGACAATGTGAGAATTCCCTACACGAAGAAAATTTAGATTTTTAAATAATGTCAACAGAAAATTAAAGTTTTATGAAGAAACATATTTAATATTTCCTCGAAATAAATTTACATTATAATTCTATAAATAAATAAAATATCCATAAATATTATTTACATAACTGTTCCAATAACCCGTAAATTAGTTCATTACACTTTCTAGTGTGTTTTCCTAATCTTCCATATAATCTTTTGGTTTCGGTTTCACTTTATGTATATTTAAAACTATTAAAGAGGATTTTTAAATTTTAATTGTAAAAATTAATAGCAAGAATTATAATTATAATTTAAGTTCAAAATTTATTTATTAATTTTACTTGATAGCAACAAAAGGGGTTGTTTATGTTAATACTTTTACTGTTTTGTTTCACTACTGAATTTCTTTAAGACCTTCATTTATTCACGAGTGTCACGATACTGAAAAAATTGCAAATGCAACTGCAATTAAAGTACTTTACAGACAATGCTAATGGTAAATTTAAACCACTCTAAAACATATTCCTTAGATAAAAGAAATAATGTTTACCTTCCTTTGAATATTGTTAGCTAAAAGATATTTTTTTGCAAACATTTTTGCAAGTGGTGAAAAAAATTTTAAGAAAAATTTAAAACTGAATTTTTTTTTAATATCTATATGACAATTCTGGATTTTATATTTATAATAAAGATTTAAAATTGTAAAATTTAATATAGAAATATTAATATTACTAAATATAAATAATAATTTAGGAATAAATACACATTTGCTTTACATATTTAAATATTTCATGTTTCTGTGCTCTCAAAATTGAAAAAAAATTTATTTTAGATTGGATATTGAAAATGGAATAATTTTTCTTTCATCCATAAAATAATATTTCTATTACGTACGTAATTTCTGTTGAATAGGAGAAGAAATCCAAGTTGTAAAATAATTATAAACGCTAATGTTTTATGTTGCACTATTTTCTAGTTTTCCTTTGTTCTAATTTTTTTTATAAATTAAAAATTATAACATTGAATAATAAATTTAAAATAAAAATATTATATACAGTAGATAATTTATTATAATCTTTTATCAATATAATTATAATATAATATATAATCTTCTCGAAAATATAAAACAATTGAAAATGATTTCGTTTTAGAATCGTTTCGAGAAATGTAAGTTAATTTTGCAAAATTTTATTTCTAAATAATTCATTTTAAAAATCGAATTTTTCTGGAAAATTCAGTTTTTTGCGAAGGAACACTTGGAGAAAGCACTTGGAGAAATGATTTTGGAATTTCTTTTTCTATTACAAAGAAATAATTAACGCACTATCTTTTTTTTGGAAAACTTACTTCTTACTTCACTAAACGTTTCTTTGAGTAAATTGTTTCTCCCGAATTTTTAATTGGATAACGTCACTAGTCACACCGAGAATAAGATTACTGTTTTGTCGAGTTCTATAAGAGATGCTCCGATCTCCGTGTAAGTTCACTTTGGAATACGGAGATGCAGGAGACTATGTCCCACTTATCAGGATCACAACGCCCCGTAAAGACCATACGGACAAAACCTATCGTGTCCCCCTCTCTATTTTGTCGTGTGTTGCCCCCAAAAAATAAAAGATATCACCAAATCATGTGTATTCTTCATCCAATACCTTCACTTCTTCTCCCAGATTTCCTCATGAATATTCTCGTTTTACATTTATATTTTTCTCATTTCTTTTTCACATTTTACCTTATTGCCTACGGGGATAGTATAACGTAAACGAGAAAATGCTTATAGAGGTTCGTGTACGTATACATTTATAAAGGAAAGTATCTGTTTTTGAAAAGACATTAGATGAGTCGTGGGGAAAACACGCTTATTAATCTACATATTCTCGATTGGAAATAATTTCTTTTGGGACTATTTTCATTTTTGACTTTCAATAAATTCCATTGTAAATTCAATTCAATTCAGTAAAAAATTAATTTCTTCTATTAGGGAAAAGTTGAAGTTTGTACAAAATTCAAGCTCTCTAGGTCAAAATGTCTGAGTCGCAGGAGAGAGGAAAATGGGACTTAAAAAAATTTTCTTTTTAATTATTATACATAAACGAAGCGAATGAAATTGAATAGCATAAATTTGTATCAATGGATGTAACAGTTGTCATTGAGACTACAGATAAACTCGATTTCGTTAGACCGGTTGTCAATGTAGAATAATATTTTTCAAATGAAAGTTTCATGGTTTTGGCAAAATCACTTTCAGATGCCATTAACTCGCAGTCTCGCACTTTATATAAATAGTTTTTGCCACCTGCTTTTACGAATCTCTAAACAGTTTTAACTGATTTAGATTCATTCCTTGATTTAGGAATATGATAAGAAAGATAGAAAAATTCCAGTGTTGTAAAATCTAAAATCACTTTTATGAAATTTTCAAATTAATTCTCCCTGTTTGGAAAGAGTAATTAAAATTTATAAATTATATTTCACATTTCCGATCTAATTTTCGTAAAATGTCAAAAGCTTTGATTGTTGCAATTTCTGATTGCTTAATAATTGAAAGATCAATAACATTTCGTTTTCATTTTATTAGCAGAATTTGCAATACCAGCAAAATAATTTATTCATTGCATTATTAACTGGTTAATTATAAATCAACATTTGTAGAAACAATAAAAAGTTATTTTTAACTACAATCATTTAAATAATTTCTATTATCGACTAAAGTTAGACTTTTTTCAAGCAATTTTTTTAATATTCTATTTTCGTTTTAACAATGGCAAAATAAATTGTTAAAATCATTATCTCTTATTAATAATTAAATTGTGAAATTACATTGTCAATTATTAATTTTATGTCAATGTAACATTTCTAAATTATTTTCTTTTAGTTTATAACAATTAATATGAGAACATTATATTATTTCTATAATAAATAATTTCTTTTTTCCAGTAAAATTGTAAAATTTATTAAAATAGTCTTTATTTTTCTTAGGGTTTTCTTAGCAAATTGGCACATTCTCGCTTGCTTATTTCGTTAAGGCTATAAGGTTGCAAACATTTGCCATTCATAAATTATTTTAGTACGGAACCAATATTTAATAGGAGAATATTGCCGAACTTTTTATTGATGCTTCAAGGTTACTTTTCAACAATGCATCCAAAAAAAATATCTCTTACTTTTTATCATCAAATCTTTCGTTGAAATATTATTTAAAGATATTAAAAATTGTCTTTAATTATACAAAATATGAAATAAAAAATATATTTTTTATATAACCAATTTCTATTTATATTCATTTTTTGTTTTAACTTTTTTTAAATTCATTTCTTTATTAACAACTTCCTCATAGAGAAAAATAGTTATTTATTTATTTAACAAGGTTAGTAAACCATATGTTTAAACAAAAAAAGTAACATCAGTAATGTTTTACTTTTGAGTTAAATTATTTATTTTTTTGTGTAATTTAAAAAAGGAAATATATACTTTTACTGGAAACAAAGTCATTATAATTTATAAATAGTTTTTTAAAGACTATATAATAATTATTTATCAGCGACTTCTGATGATATATGTATATATCTTTGTAAAATTACTTATTTTCCCAAAGACATTATAAATATTAATTTTTCTTTCCATTCTTTTTCTATTGCTACTTATTCATTTGCTTACAAGGATCCAAATCGAGAAAAAAAGTGTACCGCGATTGCCGGTATATTACACTGGTCTTTATGGAAATAATGCTTTCATCCCCTTAATCATGAATTTGGCTTTTGGTTTCATTGGTTTCAAATTGTCACTGAACTTCAGCAGGAAAGTTGTCAATTGTATTAATATTATTAAGACAATTTATAAATAATAATGATAAATTTATTAATAATAAGTTAAGTTATTAATTAAACGAACAGCGTTGTGCGTATTTCTATCGTCTTTTCTCTGGAGAGTGGTCACTTGCCTTTAGTAGCAAAGTGATCGTTGTATTTTTGAACCAAAGTGATCACTTGTTCTTAGTAGAAAAGTGGTCAGTTGTCCCTTTCAACCAAAGTGGTCACTTGTCTTTACTAAACATTCAGAAAACCATAAACTTTCTGGTGCGCATTGCTTTCGTCTCTGATCTGAAGAGTGGTCACTTGTCTTTACTAACAAAGTGGTCAGTTGTATTTTTTCATTAAAAGCTAATTTTATGATTGTTTACTAGATGATTGTTATTAATTGTTAGGCGTTCTTTTAAGAGATTCTAAGTTTTCAATTATTGGAAGAGTAAAGATTTCTTCAACTTCTCACCGAATGTTTACCCTTTTGACATATACATGAGTGTTTACATACACTGTGAGTCTAACACTTCTCCAATATTTACATTGTATTTAGAACATTTAAAAATCGATAATATTTTTTCTATTTGCGTCCTCAGTAAAAAAAGAGGGAAATTATTGAAAAGGAATATATTTTACTCTAAGTTTACTAATTCACACTTAAAAAATATGTTTTCAAATAATTTAAATAACAAACACTTCATTTAAAATATTCCAAATAAGTATTGTTGTTCAAAAAATTTATGTATTACAATAAATATTTACTGTAATAAATAAATAAACAATAAATGTACAATTTAGAAAAGATATTTTTTCCTAAAACTTGGAAAATTTTCCCAACATTCTTTTCGAAGAATTAGAAAATATATTAGCTAAGACATGTTTATATAAAGTTGGACTGTAGGTACATAAAAGTGGAGTATCGGTACGTGAAGATAGGCATGGACCATGAGTCTAGGTTCCACTTTCCTCTTCTCAAAGTTATTAAGGCTGATGAACGGTACCTGCAGCCTTTTGAACCGAGAAAGTCTCAACATTATCGCACAAACAACGACTGCATTAATAGTCCGATCGAAGCATATACATGTGTACGGTATTTGGTGGACAAGTACTAAAAATCTACAAATATAACGCAACTGACACACGAGTCGATGATGAGATGGAAGGAGAAAGACGTTAAGAGATGACAATTGATTAAAAATAGAAAGAGATGGAAGAAAAAGAGGTCTACTTTCGAAAGTGGGTATACAGGTCCGGCATTGGGCACTCCTCGTGGGCAACGTAACACTATAAGACTTCAATCAATGTTCACTGGATAACACTTAACGTTCTCCATATTTATTTCCAGTCAGGTGTATTTCAACTCAACTGAAGAAACTTTCGTTAATTTTATTGACACTTTATTAAAAGAAAATCACATTTTTAACTCTTTACATACGTTTCACAATGAGAGAAAAATATTTTACTGGTTATTTTATTTACCTGATCAGAAAAATGTAACATTTATACCCTAGGTGTGTTACTTTTTTCATGAAACTGTTACAATCATTAAATTTACTCTCTACAAAAATTAATACACAAAAAAAACTTTAGAAATATTAAAAAAAATTGTCAATTACAAAAAAAATTTATATCAATATTATTCGAATTTTCTAAAATCATAATTAAAAATTATTTACTTCGTGATTAAATATCGGAATTTTTCTATAATTGTGGAATTAGGAGAAAGCATAAGATTTTTATTTACTTAATTCCTCTAAGATGATCTTGTTTAGAAGGAATAAAATAAAAATAAATTAAGAGAAACTGATAAGTATTTAAACATTCTGAAATTTCTTTTTGATTCGTTGGAGAAAGTATTGAAAAGCGAAAATTTCAAATCTAGTAAAACTATAAAATTTTTTCCGATATCTGGAATTTTAAAACAAATATAATAAAATCTAAAAATATAAAAAAAAGTTTCTTTAGATTTAAAAATAAATAGAGACAACCAATGGAAATTTTTTCATTTATTTCTTTTTATTGTTTTTAAAACCAATAATTTAAATGACGACAAACATTATTGATAATTTAACTTGCAAAGTACTTTTAAAAACTAAAAAATAGTGAGGTTGAAAAAAATTCTAAAATACCGCTAAAATCGTATTTCATTTCTAGGTTAATTGAAAATAACTGTCCGAAAATAACGTTGAATTCTAGAAGTAATGTTTTTAATAAATCATATAAACATTACTAAATTTTAATAAAAAATAACACAAATCATTGCGACAATATTGCCTCAATATTTCTGTAAAAGGTTCGGAATATTGCATTGAAATATTCAGGCAATGTAACAACAATATTGATTCTATTCGTCTTTAGGGCAACATTGTGGCAATATTGAATGGTAACATTCTAGTAATATAAAGGTAATATTGACGCAATATTGCATGGTAACTTTAAAGTAATATTTAACTAATATTGACGTACTATTATAATGTTTCGAACAATTTTAATATTTATTTGGAATATTTGTTATTAAGAGAAATAAAGATTTTACATTATTTAAAATGGACATTATATTATCAATAAACAGTGACAAAAACTATGAGAGTGAAACTTAAGAATTAAACAAAAAAATTTAAATAAATAAGAGATAAAAATAAAAGATTAACGCTAAATTTCTCAAGAGCTTGTCTTTTATTTACCCTTAAATATTTGAGCCACAATGTCGTTTGTTAAGTGCAAGAGGTACAAAGGAGTTTCCTTGACATACTGCATCCTGCTGATTACTCCAAATTAACAATTTATACATGAAACACATTTTTTTTCTCTCTGAAATAAAATAAAATTTTTTTTATTTTAAATAAAAAATTCATTTTAGACTCATTACAATAATGTAAATATACTATTTCTTAAATATTATAAATTTCTTTATTTTAGTTAATATTGTTATGTAAATATTTTTATAAAATAATAAAATTTATTTTCTTCATCAATAGATTTTATTAATAGAAAAAATTTAATTTTTCCGTTCACAATTCAAATAATTAAAAGGTAAAACGTTGGAATTCGTAATTTTTTAGGCGGGTTGCTTCTATTATTAAAGGTGATTCCCCTTTAAAACTATTTGAAATTGTAAATTAAAAAGAAAAATATAAAAATCAATCTACAAAATGAAAAAAGGTGTAGAAATGTAAAATTTGTAAGTAAAAATAAAAAATGTATGTAGTAAAATATTATTTATTTGTATATTTTCTAAAAAAATTGCATTTTGTGCAAAATATTTAACCGGCGTCACGGTCGATGATGTGTACAACGCAAAAAAATTTACTTTAAGAAAAAATTGACAATGATTCAATTAATTTTGGACCTAGGTAAGTGAAATCTTCTTTGATAATTATTTGCGATAGAATCGTGCAACAATAAATTTATATCTATATAAAAAAATATATTCAGGGAATAATGTTATTAAAATCATACCGGGTGGAAAATTAATCAGTTCGACTGCTTTTCTGTGTTTAGCGCCACTGAAAGTTGTCAGCGGTTTATTGAAGAAGCATTTAAGCAGCTTTGAATTTTTTCAGCCGGTATTGAAGAATTAGTATTAGTATACAAAGTATTCTTTGTAGAACTCACGGATAAGCAACGGGAAAAAGATTTATAATTTACAATTGATATTATAGAAATCTGAACTGATTGCTGGGGTTAAAATTAAATTATAAGATAAGATTTGAATTTTCATTACATTTGCAACAAATAAGGCCAAAACAGAGAAAAAGTATGTTCTATTCCGCGTCACCCAGGAGGTTGAACATTAGACGCGCTTTTGTGTGGTTCCCTATTGCACAGCTTTTCCACTCTCAAATTTATAGCAAACTGCGTTTTAAATCTTAACGCATTTGAATTTGCGATTGGAGCCAATGTGCAACAGGCCTAATCCACTCCCCCCTTTGCCCAGAGAATATGTTTTAATTGAGTACCAAATATAATTTATTTGGAATAAATAAAAATATCTTTTACTTTAAAGCCTATATTTATTTTTTGTAAAACAAATATATAAGTATTGAACTCTGAAATAAATATATTTTTCTCTGGGTAAACACAATAATAGCAAGGTCTTCGTTTCAGTTTTACTTTTGAGACTGAAACTTAATAAATATAACAAAGTTTGTTTCCCTAGGAAAGACAAACTTGTGCACCGTGCATTCGCTAAATTGAAAAATTTTAATTATTATTATTTATTATTATATATTATTTATTATTTATTTTTTACTATTATTATTATTATTATTATTATTATTATTATTATTATTATTATTATTATTATTGTCATTAGTTAAATTATTTTAGACCTTGTTCTTATTGCGTAGCACAATTTATTTGCGG
>JUFY01032234.1:0-14944 GCA_001855655.1 Leptopilina clavipes
GGCAATATTGCCTCAATATTTCCTGGCAATATTGCATCAATATTGCCTGGCAATATTGTGTCAACATTACCCTGCAATATTTCCACAAGGCGGACATAATCAATGTTGAGGCAATATTACCTCAACATTGCTTGGCAATATTGGCAATATTGGCAATATTGGCAATATTACCATGCAATATTGACACAATATTGAGCTCAGATGTTGTGCAATTTGGGAGCGTATGAAAAAATTAAAATCGAACCTACAAATCTAAAATGTAAGGACATTTGTCTGTTAAACTTCTTCTCAACGTAGAAGAATATATTTTAATTAAAGAAACGGTGAAGGCAATCAAAAATGGTATGCTGAAAAAACATTCTTGACAATCTGGCAAAAATGTATATAGGTACAAATCTCGGTTTGGTTTGAAAGAAACTGTTTTCTGGATGCAAATATAGTTGTAATAGTTTAGAGACGGTGGAATCAGGCAACTAAATATCCAGTTAGAGTGGTTCCTTATGAGATTGCGTTTCTTTCTGGAAGGAAGGAGATATATGTGTTTATAGTATATATAGAAATGTAAGTTAGGTTATATAGGCAGGCGGGCGGACGAACTGTGGATGTGCATATATATACTAACGGTGCCGCCACTCGTCGTTAAATTGGCGTTAAACCGGCGTTAGCCACGGAAGTCGGGAAGCAGTTGAAGATAAGTGGAGATATACCGCAAGATATAATCCAGATCGGGGCCGCCAATTCTGTGTGCAATAATCCCTTTTTTCGCCTAGATCTATTCAGCAAAGCGCGATACGCACCTTAACGGTACGCGTAAGCGTAGTTAGACTATCAGCATTAAATTTCTCGTTGTCGTTGGAACCTTGTTTCTCACAGTAACGTGTGCCATCTGGTATAAGCTATTTATGAAGTGTGATTTTTCTTTTTTTTTAATTTCTAGAATCTTGGAAAAACAAATGTCTCACCAGAAGAGTTAAAAATGCTTCTAAAAATTAATTAATTTAATTAATTAATTTTTTCATTTTTCACGAAATATAATTTATTTGAAACGAAGAAACATGTATTAGTTACAGAAACTTTGGGTAACATGTAAAGCTGCCGCCAAAAGTAGAAAACTGTCGCACTTAATAAGGGCGAAAGTCGATCAGCCAGGCTAATCGACTTTTGCCCTTACGGCAAGTTGATTTGATTTTACCAGTTCAGAAAATTGTGAAAACTGCAAACTATAATTACACAACTTTGAACATTCTAGATAAACATTTATCCAGCCTCAACTGTTCATAAATAATTTGCAACTACCTGACAATTATAAAAAAAAATTGCTTCTAAAGTGCTGAAACATTGTAAACAATTGAGAATGGCATTATATTATGTTTGTTGAATAGTTATTTTTGCTTGTCATTTGAAATGCTGATATAATTTCACACAGAACAGGAGTAATGTATAGAGAAAATTTCCACTTTCAAATTTAAATTATTATGTTATTATTTTTCTGCGCAATTAGTGGCATGTGAAAAACTAGGAAAATTCTTTGTTTAGAGATGGGGAGAAAATATCTGTATAGGTCAAACACCTATAGACTTGTTACAATAACCTTCTTTAACACCTTTCCAACTATATATATATCCTTAAGCATATTATGTAAATGAAAATGAACTGTCATCACTGCACTTGCTACACGTAACAATATTTTCTTTTGAAACATAACAATCTATGCATTTATTCATTTGCGGTTGTATTTTTAACAGGAGGAATAGAATTTTTTGCGAAAAGTAGGTGTTAAATAATTAGGAATTCACTGTAAACTTAAAAGTATCAAATTGATTCCAAAAGTATCAATTTGATTCCAAAAGTATCAAATTGATTCCAAAAGTATCAAATTGATTCCAAAAGTATCAAATTGATTCCAAAAGTATCAAATTGATTCCAAAAGTATCAAATTGATTCCAAAAGTATCAAATTGATTCCAAATGTATCAAATTGATTCCAAATTTTTGGATCAATTTGATACTTTTAAGTTTACAGTGTAGTTGAACCTTTTCTCTTTTTAAGAATTTAGTGTTTACATTTTCAAAAGTATATTCCTCGAGACTCTAAACTCTTTAAACTTGAAACTTACTTTTGTTGAATGAATCACAAGTTTTATTGCCAGGAAACTTGCACATTTTATGAAGATTAAAAAAAAGAGCCTGCCCAGCTTTATTCAAATAGGATAGCATAAAACTTTTACAGTTCTAATTTGATTTCCTAACAGATTGTTCTATTTAGATGACAAATTTTAGAGATGGAAATAAGTTTAATAAATACACTATAACCTCAGAGATGGAGATAAAAAAAGAACACATAAAACTAACCTAAGAACAACAGAATCGATAAATAAAGCAATAAAATAAAACTAATAAAGGAGATGAAAAGAGATTCTAGTTTTGACCTACATTTATTATACATATAAACTTGATAGAAAATTTTTGATGGCTTCAGATTTTGTGTGTAAACAGCATAAAATCTTCTAATACAAAAGAGAGAAGAGATGGAAGATACTTCCTGTATTAATCAGTTCTCTCTATATATGTGTATGTATATACTCTATGAAACTAAAGTTATTTTAATTTTAACATGCTCGTTCACTCACCGTGAACCAAATACTGGAGCCCCGTGAATATGTATTATATGTGTTGATGACAAATTGTGCATTCCTTCATAAGTGGTGTTAATTGTCACGCTTTTGTAACGCATTTTAAAAGTGTTAAACGAGTTTGTCTTGCGACAATCACACTAAACAAATATTCAAATAAAATATTAAACGGTCACGCAGGGATTACACAATAACACATTGAAAATACCAAATAATAATCAAATTTTCAACCATTGTAGTTCATTCAGTTGCTAAAAGCATATTAAAAGCCATTTAGAATCTTAAACTTGTTCTTTTAAGATACTTTTGCTAACTTTTATAAAACGTCTTAATACAAAACAAACTTATATACATAAAGTGTTTTATAAGATGCACTTTTTGCAGTGCTTGATAGAATTATGTTGACCTAAATATCTCAGTTCTGAATTTTTTTTACAGGAATGTGCCCTAAAAGCAAACATTTCAAAAAATCGATTCTCTTTCAGAATATAGTAATCTAATTATGGTGCAAAAAAAATTAGTCTAAGTTTCAAGAGAAACAAAAAACGAGTCGAAAAATTAGTCATCGTAAGAATTTAGATAGAGTTTTCATATCATGAGAAGACATTTCATTTAAACTTCAAAGATGTCAGTTTTACCAGCAAGATATAGAATATTCACGTAATTCGCGGGGGATTCAGTCTGACAGCTCCTCGTTTTCATATTTCTCTCAAGAAAAGCAAATTTAGGTAAGAGAAGAAGAAGAAAAAAATAACGTCGAATCGAAGAGACAGAGAGAAGGCTCTAAATAGAATTTCAGAGCAAGCAAATCATATTATTTCAGGAAAGAGAAAGAAAAAAAAGAAAGAAACTGATGCTATATGCAAAGATTGAGAATGACGAGGATATTTTCAACATGTTTTATATCACGAGCATTTTACGTTACGCAACCAGTATTAGCCAGTCGAATTCTCATTGAATCGTGGAAATGGAAACGCCATACCATTCCTATTGTCTGGCTGGCTTCAAGAGCGATGACTATAGCTTTTGCTGTTGTACCTACACACACACATAAGGCTATAAACTTGTGTAGGAAACAGTGCATTTTCCGATGGAAACGTTTGCATCTACACGGTGTGTGCAGGATCGATAAGTGTTCTCCGAGTAGAGCAGTTCAGTTCACAACGGAAGCCCACCGAGTCAGGAGACAAAATGTCAAGGCGCGAGAATTCGTTGGGGAGAACGATCGATCGAGCCCCGCTGCTCCAGAGATTTGCTGAAGAAGAAAGAAAGAAGAAGATCGTCCAGTTTCCAGCAACGGGAGCAGTTTTTCTCTCTCTTTTTCCCTCGACCATCATTTCTCACCCACGCATTTGAATAATTTGCGCTTATAACACAGGACTTGCGTTGCGATTACATATATGTATGCTTCTACCGATGTCTCGACAATGATGATGATGATCAAAATGTGTTGTTCCTCTTTACAACACATGTGCACAACAGATATTTTCATAAAACAGATTAGTCTCATACTATGCATGTGCAACTTAAGACTTCTGTTCATGAATACAGACTATCTATGTATGTGCAATTTAGACCTGAACAGACAAACTTACACATGTGTGGATGCAACATACATTATGAATCCTATGTACAGAGTATATGTCTATGAAACAGTGTACCGAACTCATACAAATAGAGAACTTCTTATACAGAAATGGATCCATGTAACCATGTATCTATGAAAACATTCATGTGTTTGTTGAATACACTTTAGGCGTTTGCTGTGTCTGCGTAAGACACATATGTGATTACACACATTTTGTTTGGGAATGTATGTGTGTCAAAGACTCGACATACGTTGCTCGGTTTACTATATATACAAAGTAACTTGGCAACAAGCAGTCAGCCAGTTACGGGGCAAGGTCGACCCTCTCCCCCAGCTATTTTATCCCAGCATGTATATTTATTACGAAATCGTGTACATAGGTGCTACAGAGTGCTCGAGAATCGAGACTCCCGCAACTTGATTCTAACCCTTCGCTTCTCAGCATGAAAACTATGGGATACTTTCAAATTCGATGAGTTTCAAAACTTGTTGCCTTGAAATACGAAACCTTTCATCTTAAAATGCCTTTTCCTCATGTACCATTAACTGGGTTTGCATAGTGAACATCTTTCGAGAAAAACTAATACAAGAGCCTAAAGAATATGCGCCATAGAATTAAATTCTCCTTCCGAATATGAAAAATTCTTTTTGCAATTATGTACAAAAATATCAAAAACAATATGTTCCTCCACAGAAAATATTAAATTCTGATATATCATTTTGTGTATGCAAATCGTAGAAGAAATTCAGAAACGGATCTGCTTTCATGCACAAAACATGATTCTTCTGACCAATAAACCGACCAGATTCTTTCAATTTGGAAACATAGTTTTATTTAGCATAGTGTCAAATTCTACAAGTTCGTAATAATTCATTCGAACAAACAAAAAACTCATCAATAAAGATATCAATTTTGATGGTTTTCAAGATTACGGAAGTTGTCCATAAACTTGAAAATCATGGAAATTTTAATACCTTTTCGGAAAATTGTATAAAAACACTTCGTCAGATTTAAGTAGATACAATAAAATTCTATCTGGAAAGACACAAAACATTTCAAGTGTATCGAGATAAAACCGAATTTCTAGATATCTTGTTATAGAATGAAATAATGGAGGTGAAACAATATTTTCACAGTACACACAAACACACAAGTGGAGAATCACGCGATTCATATTTCCTAACCCTTCCCTATATACAATATCTGCGTGGATAATTTATTATTCATCATGCGTGAATAATTTGAGGGGAAGAAAGAATTTATTGCAGCAGAAATTGTCTCCTCAACGTGTCATCAATTTTTTAAAATAAAGCAGACGCTCTTTTTTCTCCCTATATATGCATTTTCAAACTGCGCTCGTACAATGTTGTACAGTTAAAGAAAGCGCACTCTCTTTCTCTCTTTGTTCCGCAAACAACGTCTATCCACAAGGATGAGCTCTCTACAAGGGAAGAGAATTTTATGACCCCCCCTAGAAAAAGAAAATTTTGTTTAGAGACCTAGGTATATAGCCCCAAAGTTAATGCTATTGAATATACCACGAGGCGAATTTCTATTCGACCAAGAGAATGATTACCTTCTTTCATTACTCTATAAAATGAAATATACTATATATATTGATATTTCAAACCATAAAATTACACGGCATTAGAGTTTTGTGTAAAAAGAATAAAAGAGAGAGAGAGAGAGAGAGAGAGAGAGAGAGAGAGAGAGAGAGAGAAAAGTCATAATTCTTGCACGAAACACGACATCTATTCACGTTTTTTAAATAAAAAATTTTTCTCATAAGCATTCCATTATTACAATATATGTTCAACGATAATATTTGTATAAATATTATTTATTTTTTTATAATAATTTATCATTAAATTTATTAATTTAACCTTCCACCGAATCAAGGAAAATTAATAACAATGTTTATCCGTATCACTATTTCTTGAGAGTATATACTATAATTATTGACAATATATACATAATCAATTTAATATATATAGTGTAATTGCACATTGCTGTGAGGATATTTTTAAAAATGACGAATCAATATATTATTGCACTGCATGAGAGACAGCGCATGCTACAATTAATTTTTATAATTTACAATGCCGTCTGAAAAAATACACATTAAACCCCCCCCCTTATAAAATGCATATATATATATAATAGAAAAAATTAGCCACCAGAAAGTGATTTAATTTCCAATTGAGATTGCATTACTTTCAGTGGTTGCAGAGTCTAGAAAAGAATGATTATGTAATTCTAACAGTAATATACTTATTATTTATATGTATAATAATAATTACTCATCAAAATTTTAGTTCAATAAATTGATAGCTGTTTTGCAATTGCAAAAAAAAATTAATCACTTATTTATACTTTAATCAGCAAAAAGAAAAAAGTTTTTATTACTAATTTTACGTATACGTATACGGAAAAATTAAAATCACGTCAAATAAAAAATAATAATGGAACTTTACAGAATAAGGAGGAATGATATACACATTAACATATCCTAAAAACAAAAAAACTTTTTTTTAAACATTTTTAATACAAACATAAATATACAATTAACGTTAACTTTTAATAATATGGAAGATCTAGTTATACACTCTTTAGAAAAAATTATATTGAGTTAAAATATTTTGTTAATAACGATTATTTTAATATTTTGAATAGTTTTTCTTCAGCTTAGACGAAAATTGCAATTTTAATTCAATATTTTTATAAACAATAACTTATTTTACTCGCATTAAAACATTCTCAACAATCACTTATATTTTAATTTTGTTAAAAATATTTTTTACAAAAATTATTTAATGAATCAAATGTTTATTTTTTACAATTTTTTAACAAAATATTTTAAACAATATTAAATTATAAGCGATGTAATGAATAAACTTTGTATTGTTTATAATTTTTGAACAAAATATTTTAAACAATATTAAATTATAAGCGATTTAATGAATAAAATTTGTATTGTTTATAATTTTTGAACAAAATATTTTATAAACAATATTAAAACATAAGCAATTTAATGAATAAAATTTGTATTATTTATAATTTTTGCAAAAAATATTTTTAACAATATTAAAATATAAGCGACAGTTGAGAATGTTTTAATGAGTAAAATAAGCTATTGTTTAATAAAAATTAAGTAAAAATTGCAATTTTTGTCTAAGCTGAAAAAAATTATTCAAAATGTTAAAAAAATCGTTATTTGACAAAATATTTTAAAAGATAATTTTTTCTAAAAAGTATATAACTAGATCTTCCAAATTATTTAAAATTAATTTTAATTGTATATTTACGTTTGTATTAAAAATGTTTAAAAAAAAGTTTTATAGTTTTGATGTTATGTTAACGTGTATCATTCCTCCTTAAATTAAAAACTGAAAAAGTGAATGTACAAAAAAAATAAATAGGGTACAATTTATGATTATTCACATGAAAGTAATACAATAAATTTTTGATAGATAATAGTTTTTTCATTTATAGGTAAAAAAAAAAATAATTTAACGATTCATTCATAAAAGTTTTCCATTCGCTAATTTGCTATCCGAATGATAATAATTTATCAATATTATAATATTTACGGCAACAAATATATGAATATATATATATATATATGTTTATCTGTCAATTTCTGTTATTTATAAATAATAATGATTCGGACATCTTGTATTACGTGTGTATTTATATATACTTTGATAAAAGTTAATGTTATTTGTTTTTTTTTTATTCTGTAATGCATTTATTATATATGAAATCTACATTTCACTTTATAATTTGGAATTTCACCTCGCATATACAATAATAAACTGAATCGACACAGAAAATATACTCATCGCTTTGCAATTAAACTGATTTTCAAATAGCAATTAAAGGATTATTTTCAGATATTAAATGGAAATAATAGTCGAAATCATATTCGCATCTATAATGAAATTGATTATCGTGACGTACCTATTTCTATTTGTGTACCTTTCCATTACATTACTATTATATATTCTTTTCTTTCTGAAAATATAATTATTTTCGGAATTAAAAAATTAAAACAGAAAAAACGCGAATTAAAAAGAAAACATTTGTATTACCTAATTTTGTTGCGTGTAAAAAATTTTTTTCTAATATTTTACCAAGGTGTGAGAAATTTTTCAGTCTTTTAATGAATGTGCGAATTTAATGAAGAAGTATATAATATAAAATTCTTGCATTGTTTATAAATTTTATCTCTCGCACTAAGCGTCTTTATATCGGAATGTTTGTTGGATTATTTAATCAGACTATTTTTGTTCGCGTGCATGAGTGTGACATCTCCGTATTTTGTTACACCTGCAATCTATCCATCTTTGTCAAATCAGTGCCTTCTACCATTTAAAGGAGTTGCCGAACCATTACGTTTCGCTTACTACAATTACATTGACAGCATTTCAACAACGTCGCAAAGAAAAACCTACGCAGAAAAAAGCTTCCAAGTTTTCAAAAAATAAGAGAGAAGAAAAAGTATACCAACATATAAAAATAAATAACGAGAAATAATATTGTAAAACAACATTTTTTCATACCAAAAACACCCCATCTATTTAAATCTATAAAAAAAAAGTGTAAAGAAAATATTTTTCTTCCATGAAATCATTTCAACCCCTTTTTACTCTTCGCTTCATAGTGATAAATATCAAGGATTTTAAATACTGCGAATCAATATCACACGTGGACATATAATTATAGACCATTTTCATATATAATTACACCATGTAGAAAGTTTCTATGTTCTATCTATACAATTAAATTATTTTTTCAAGTAAAGAACTTTTACCGCTGACAGTTTTTGCATTTTAAATACATAATTGTCAAGAGGAGAAGAAGAAGAAGAAGAAAAAGAAGAAAAGTCGAAATCGTGTAAATTATAAATCTACTTTGTGGAATAAAAAAAATATTTCAAATTATATCACTAAAACTACCTCGACATAAATTAAAAACAAAGTAAATAATTTAATATAATCGAAAAATATGATAAATAATTTAATAAAAAAAAATATAAAATAAATAAATTTATAATAATCTCGTTTTGAACTGCATGTATAGTGGATAAATAAATTTAAAAAAAATTAACAATTTCATAAATGATAAGCATGGATTAAATTTTAAAGCTCATTATCAAACAAATAAAAATTAAAAAGAAAAATACACAAAAGGTAAAAAGAATACATAAAAAAAGTTATTGGGATTCACAAATTCAGAAAAATAAAATTAGTCTTATACAATGAACAAAATGAAAATATAAATAACGAAAAGTGAAAATTAGTAATTATTTAATAATTATTAATAATAAATATTAATAATGTAAGAAAATTCAAGAGTTACGTAAAAAGTAGTAAAAAGTCTTTTTACGCAGTCTGTTAAAATCGAGACTATATAAATTTTCACCAAAATTGGAAATTAAAATTTTAAAAAGAAAAAATTCAGAGGAAAAACAGATAATCTTTGTGATTTAAAATAAAATTAAAAATTAACTCAAAAATTTTTGGAACTGTTAATGATATCGACTGACGTTTAAAATGTAAATTTATATCAAAGTTTTAACACATTGTGTAATGTAAACGCAATCTACAATTCTAATATCAAAGTCGGGTTTTTTTTTACTCCCGGTTGACATTTAGTTCATTTGAATTGCAAGTTTAAAAAAAATATTTACCGAGTTTTGTTGCTACCTTCAATCAAGCCACTCCAATACAAATAAACCAATTTTTTTTCTTCTAATTATAAAAATGATATCAAACGTCAAATAAAACAGAATTTTCATTTTAGAACCAAAATCTAATTTTCAAATAATTGAATATTAACTAATGGAAAAAAATAATACATTTTAATGAAAGTTGGGACATTATTAGATACACTATGTTCAAGGTTAAAATCTAGATGAAGAATAAATTCTAAAAATAATATATAAAAGTTTTCAAAATCAAAATAAGTATTCTTTTTGGGTTAAAAATGTTTTCACATATGGGACATAATTTTTATTATTATTAGAGAATTTTTAAAACAACTTGCGGGTGAAAGTAATTAATTTTCTCTCTTGTATATAGTTTGAGAAAATAATGATGCTAAAATATATCATCTATACACGAGATTTAGTTTTATAAAATAAGAGTTTTATAAATATAAAAGAGTCAAAACCACTGACGTGAACGTACATATATAATAAACTCACTATAGATCAAAGTATCATGGAAAATAATTTACTTGGAAGGTGAGGAATCTCAGCGAGAGGAAATTTCTGCCAGACGAGGAGGCAAATGGGAAATAAATACGTGCAAGAAGTTGAGACCACATTCCTAAGACACTCCCACCTATATCTCACTCTCAACATATTTTCAAACGACATTTATGCAAATAATTATTAATCCAATTCATTTTAGATTTACAATATGATTTATGTCTATAGAATGCATCCTATATATGACACTGTGTAATAGACAAAACTTGTCATTTGATGTTAATTCCCATTAACTAGTTCTCCTGGGAGGCTGACCTACTTGGCACGGTTAGGAAACCGGAAGAGGATCTATCGGTAGATGGTGTATATGTTATTGTCCACTCTATAAACGGCCTTCCCAACAAAAAATATATAAAACATTTTCCTCACGTTGCAAAAACTTTCAAAGCTATCCAACATTTCGTCGATAAAAATCCACTGTACAAAATGTTTCTCTGCAAAATGAATTTAATTAGCGAAGAAAATAATATGTAGAATTATCTAAATCAAATAGTAAATATTTTCAATTGCTCCAAATTAAGTTGAAATTTCGTCAAAATATTGAAATGTAGGAAAATAAAAATCATCAAGACTGGATAAAAAATGATCTATTAGGGGACTGTGAACTAATTAATGATTAATTCAATTTAACTAGTAATTTGCACGGTGTCGCTTAAGAGAAAGTTTCGAATCTTATATACGTATATGTAAGTGTTTTGTTGAGGTTAAGAAAATCTGCTCCGAGAAAATAAAGGAAATATATGTATATATATATTGTAAAATGATATACCTTCTAAAAAAGAATGTCTTGGTAGAAGACAGTGCTGAATTTCAAAATACAATGGTCATCGTCTCACTAATCGGTAATTTACCGCAAGATGTGCCGATTTCACAGGTCGCTTGTTGCTTCGATGAAAAACGCGATAAATCCGAAAGGACCCGAACGAAAGCGAACTGCCACGTACAAGACATTTTTTCTTTCAAAAAAACATATTTCGCATTAATATTTTCGAAAGATATTCCACAAATATAAAAAGCCAAGTATCGTGCGATAATCTATCGCATGAATCTCGTATGAAAAAAAAACCGGACGTAAATAAACTTGATATATTCAAGACTATCAATATGCGACTACCTATATGCACATATCGTAATTTTCTCAAAGCAATTTTATAATTATGCTTGAGGCAAAATACGGCTAAATTGTTCGAATATTCATGAAAATCGGTTAAAATATTAACATCGAATGATCTAATAGAAAAATCTTTTTCTTATTAAATGCCGAGAGGAAGAAAAATTAGTCGCGTAAAATGCTTACGAGCAAAAGGAGTTGACCGAATACGGAGACAGGTTATATTTATATTTTTTTAGCCTCATACCGAGGCAAAAGTAAATATGATTTAAATGATAAATTTTGAGTATGCTGTTTAACTCACCTAGGGCAATATGTTCACTGGCTTTCACAGAGAATAAAAGTCTCACTATCACACAAAATGCTCCACTTTAAACTCTCAAAAACACATTACGTACATGCAGGAAAATTTTATTGAAAATGAGCCTCCATTGCGCACGAAGTTTCAGAGGTTACGTACAGTTGGCGCTGTTGTCGTCGAAAGAATGACAAAAATGCGATAAAAAAAATAGATCCAAATTACAAATATCCATTTTCCCGATTAATGCCATATAAATTTGTTATTATTTCTGTATTTAATAATTAATAAAAAGACAATAATACAAGATGAGAAGAAATACTCTTTAATTGTTCTAACTGCGCAGTAGTCTAGTTTTTCCACCTTTCAAATTCAATGGCGCTTGCGCATTACGTAAAACGAGCAAAAAATATGTCAGCACTTCCTATTCAAAAGTAACCCGCGAAAATTTGAATTAGTATATAAAAATATAAATAAACAATAAATATCAATTTTCTTTAAACAAATATTTTTTTTCGAAAAAATTTATATCTATAATTTGATATTTATAATCAACAATAAATAATATTTTTTCGAGAATGTAAAAAAAGATTGAAAAAGTAAAAATTATTTAATATTAAATATTTACTTTAAAAAATGTATCAATTTGAAAAAATTGTTCCAAGTGTAAAATATAAAAGAAAAAATTAGTTATTGTGAAGAAGAATAAATAATATAGTGACGAATAAATTAGTTTAAATTTTCATATATGAACCGCCGGATCGTAGAAGGGCATATAGCCCATTTGAATTACATTGGCTATATGCCCTTCTACGATCCGGCGGTTCATATGCAAGAAGTATAATTACAGATTATGTACAATAATTTGAAGACTATTTCTAAAACATTTTTTAGTTTCAATAAGAAAAAGATCAATAACAAATTTCTAAATTAGAATTACTTTCCTTCATTGTTCATGTTTCTTATTCTTTTTGCTTCCTCTATGCGTTTAAATGTAACTTCAAGAGGCGTATCAAGCGATTCGTCAATGTCATTTTCTTCTCTTAAAACACAGAAATAGATCAGAAAAATGGTCAAGCTAAGCGCAATTACGAGTGGTTGATATTCCGGCCAAACAGATTCTGGTTGAAAGGTATGTTTAGCTAAATGTTTATAAGCTTTTGTTTTTGAATACGCAACGGGCTCATCGTTCTTATCATCTTCGATCAATTTTATAGGTTTTTCACTTTTGTCGTCACTTTTCGACGAAAAATTTAATCTACCTGTCCGAAGTAGAAATCTGAAAAAAATTTATAAAAATATTGCAACCATTAATGGCAAATAAATTTATAACGTTCTTTATTTAATGTGATATTTTGTTTTCTAATGTAATGTATAGAATGAAATTAAAATTTATTAACGTATATTATAATAAATTGTATGAACAATTTTAATTTGTAAAGAATATTAATTTATTTAATTACCTTTGTGATAATTTAGACTTTCTTGCACAGAGAGAACCTAACCTCAACAGAATCATTATTTTAGTCGGTTGTCAGTTATAAATTTATAATTTATAACCAATTTGACGTTAATACAAATTCCTTCACGTTTTTTCTAAAATTGAAACATTATTTCATAAATTACGCAACACAATTTTATATACAATGATTAATAATAATAAGAATATTAAAAAATTCACCTTCTTTGTATTGTTCTATCACTTCGTTTTGGTAATTAAATTCTTAATCATAAAATTGATATTGTTCACTAAAAGTAGATTTCAATTTAATAAAATGATGAAGTACAATAATAAAAATTATTTTTCATTTATTTTTAAAATTCAATAACAGCAGCTGAATTTTATTTCCATAAGCTTGATTTTCATGAAAAGGTACGACAATTGACGATAATGGACGAAAATTTCCGAATATTACCGAAGAACACCGATGATTGTCGATGTTGTCCTGTTTGATGTTGTTTGCAAAAAGTGAGGTTAGAAGTAAACAAAAAATTGTTACACGTGAAATAAATTGTTAATAACATTTTAAAAAACATAAATTCTATAATGAAAGATAAATCAATAAACCGATCTTCAAGTCCTGATACGACAATTGATGAGAATTCTCCAAAAAAGCTGAAAAAGGAAAGGTTTGTCATGATATATTTCATTCTCAACAAAACCACGTGTTTTTCATAAATATTTCATTATTATTAAGTCTTTTGTTAATTCATAAATAATTTAATGTAATACAATAGTTGCGTATATATAAAATATAGAAATATTAGAAGTATTCAAATTTTAAAAAATTTGAAAATGGTCATAATTCTTAAATAAAATTAATAATAAATTTTTTTTTGCATTTTAATAAAATAATTATTCTTTTAGGAAATCGATTAACAAATTGAAAAATGAAATATCACACGAGAGTAAAGAAATCAATACTATTTCGAATGTAAATGAGAAAAAAGACAAGAAATCAAAGAAAAGAACTGCTGATCTAGAAGACAAAAACATTGAATCATCTAATGATGTTTCAACAAATTTAAACAAATCTGAAGATAACACTGAAAATATAGAGAAAAAGAAGTCCAAAAAGAAGAAAAAATCAGAACATGAAAATGAAAAATTGGAAATTAACGACGAAGAACCCCCTCAACTAGAAGAAGAAATTGAAAAAGAAGTTAAAAAATCAAAAAAGAAAAATAAAACAAAAACTGAAAAACTAGAAATAAATGAAGAACTTGTAGAAAATGTACGAGTCGAAGAGATGGAAAATGACAATAAAATCAAGAAGTCGAAGAAAAAGAGAAAAAAGGAAATAAAAGAAAAATTAGAATCAAAGGAAGACGACGAAATTCAAAGTGATAATGAAGTCAAAAAGCCAAAGAAAAAGAAATTAAAAGCCGAAGAAGGGAAAACGACAGATGAATCGAAGGATCAAATAAGTGATGAAGACAATAATGAAACTAAAAAAAAGAAGGGACCCTCTAAACGACAATTGAAAAAAGAAAAACAAGAATTAAGGGAAAAAGAAAAACATGATGCAGCCAAGCATAA
>JUFY01032235.1:8433-21191 GCA_001855655.1 Leptopilina clavipes
AAAATAACAATAATTACTATTTATTATAAATAATAATTACTTGTAAGAAGACTATTAATTTAACACTATAATCGTTCATCGTTTTTATTAAAGAATATTAATTATTAATTATTGAAAAATTTTGTAAATAAATAATTATTGTTAATTAACTAATTTTTTTGTGGCTTATTTTTTTCAATTGTTTTATACTGAGAGATAAATGTAGAATATAAAACAATTTTTCATTTTTTTTGATGGGAGATGAAGAACACTATTTTTTTATTAACATTTTATAATAAACAAAGAATTTAAAAAATTATTAAAAAAATAAAAATTTTTTAAAACAAAAATTATTTTTGTATACTACATGTCAAGACAAAAAAAACCTTTCTTTTTATTTTGAAATTGGTCAAGAGGATCTCGAGAAAAAAATTTTTTATTTAAGACTAATAAAAACTTTAATTATTAATAACTTTAATAAAAATAATTTTTTTTTCTAAAAAATTTTAGAAAGTTATTTTGATCATACTAGGAATAAAAAAGCATTTAACATTGCAGAAGAAATTTTTTTATTTCAAGTGATACGGATTGAGAAATTCTGACACATTTTTGTTTGTAATGGTTTTTCATATTATTTTTTGTAAATTCGAAAATGCAAAATGCAAATTTGGTTTTTACAATGCATGATATAAAAAAAGGAGAGAAATATATCTCTGTCCTTTTCTGTCTTATACTCCGTCATCGCAGTTTTCCATTGTAAAGGTACCTTTAGCATTGGGCTTCGTATAGGGTTGTGAAGTGACACTTAATATTTCATGGAGAAATTATTAAATGGCTAGCAGTCAAAGTCAATAGTGTTCCGAGTTTCAGTAGATAAATATGCTTTTTCACCTATCTAATATTATTTAATTATTTAATCAAAATTAATCAGGTGAAATTGCATACAACGTCCAAGAGGTTTTTAGGAGATATTCTGAGCTATTATTTACCAAAAAATTACAACCTCGCGTTTGCATTTTCCTGTTAAGGTACGTTGGAATCACTATTTGTTTATTTACTTTATATGATAATAAAAACGTGTTAAAGTTTACAAAATTAGTTTCTAATTGATAACAACAAAACAAATTAGATATTGTTGCATTTATTTGTATCGAAACTGTTTATTTCAAGTGATATTAAATTTTTAATTGATAATATTTGTGAATTTGGGGTTAAGTTTAAATTTATTTTCTCTTTCTGAGAAAAATTTAAGAAAGCAATTTTATTTTGAAAAAATGTTTTAGATTTTGCATTTCGAATAAATTTTATTGAAATTCATTTTAACCTATATACTCTCTTTCTAGTTGTATTCTAAGTGGTTGTAAAAATTCTCTCAGTTTAAATTTTCTATCAATTAGGCATTTCTGCTAGGATATAAAATTCTAAATAAAATTCTAAATATAAACAAATAGAAAATAAAATTAACGAATAATAGTGCATATAAAAGATCTTAAAAGATATTTTTCTACTTATGAAAAGGTGCTTCCTGTTTGCAATGGAATTGGAAAATTTTGTTAGATAAACCTTTTTACAAAGACATTTCTTAAGTTGCGATGGCAATGTCTGCAATGTAGTTTTTTTATCAGCATTATTATTTATTAATACCCCAGATTCCATTCATATCAATTAAAAAACTGATAACAATTTTTTTTTCTTGTAATGTTTACGTCTCTTCGCAATTTACAAATCGAAAAATATTCTTACGTTTTAACGTTCCTCTTGTAATATCATCTGATGGTTTTGCCTCCAATGAGTCAGGAAGATTCACTATTCTCACTGATTCATCCCTGCAACAAAAAAAGAAACTAAAATTAGAAAACTGAAAGCGATTCATAAATTGTTAAGACTTGGAATTAAATTTCTTTGTTTTTAAATTCAAATAGAAAATATAAATTAATTTTTCAACATTAATTTAATAACCGAAGGTTTTACTATATGAGTTACTTCCATTTTTTTTTCTTTTACATTTCGTATATATACAGAAGAATCATCGAAACGCTTGGACTTCGCTCACTATTTTATGCGATCAAAGACCCTTTATAATACACGCGTATAAAGAAATGACCGATTAATTTTTGAAAACAAGTCAGCGAACCGCTCTTAATTACATGTGATAATAAAATCAAACTCTTAACTTTTTTTTCGAAATTAAATCACTTGAAAAATAATTTCTTGCGGGAAAGAAAAAACGATATTTAAAAGGTTTAACACAATCAAATATTATTCTCTCACACTCTTTAATTTACATTTTAGAGACTATAAATTTCTTCGCAAAAGGATTGTAAATATAAAATGAAGAAGCAATTTTTATGCAATAAAAAAAAGAAAAAAAAATGCTATCAAGAATAATACATTAATTTTTATTAATTTTTGCTTGTCTTGTAATTATAATATTGAGGCCGTAGATTAGGAGACCTACCAGAAAATAACATTAAATGATCAATAACTATTATAATAAAGCAAATTGAGATTCTCGATTTAGCTTCCGGGTTTTATTTTATCAACAACAATTATTATTGATTACTATAATGTGAACTTTAAAACCTTACAAATTAATTATTATTATAGTTTAATGAAGAAATAAACACAAAGATAGAGACGCGAGAAATAAAAAAAAAAAATTCACACCAATATCGCCAATTACTCCTCACAAATCTTGTTAAATTTTTCCATACAGAAATGAATTCTGTTATTCCAATATTGTCCAAATTTTTTGTTGAGAAAAATTTAAGTAATAATAATTAATTTTAGTCTGACCTGTTGAATCATCATCAAGGGTCAATTACCACACGCGCTAATAATATACAAATAACAGGAAAAGTAAATTGTTTACGTTAGTAAATATTTTCACCAAAAAAAAATTTTTCAATCAAGGTTATAAGTTATAACACGTTATATTCATATATTGATTGTGGAATGAAAAAATCAAGTCTCATTTCGAATAAACAGAAATTTATACTTGAGAGAAGAAACTGGGAAAAAAAATTTATTTTTTATTTTTCCAATCTGGAAATTAATCTAAAAATTAGAAATTTAATGACTTTGCGGAAATAGAAATGGAAAAATTAGAATGAACATGATGATGAGTCAGTTATTAAGAACGTGATCGATTTTATCATTTAATTTTGCTAAAAAAAAGATTTTTTTGTCTATGTGATAATAATTCATCGTTAAAACTTTCACGTCTCCGGGAGATGTACAGTAGGAGGCATCGATGCCTTCCTATGGGACGAATGTGTCACACTCGTGCGTTTCCATGGAAACGTAACGTCCCCTGAAGGCATTGATGCATTCTACTGTAATATTTTACAGTCCATCTAATTTAATGGATTCCGAAATGGAACAATTTTTCAAAAAGTCGATCAATCTTGGAAAAAATGGATTTTTTTCCAAAATTCTAACCTACTCTGTGATTTAAATATTTTTTATTGGGAACAACCGTTTTTCCACAAATCAGTTTTGAAAATATTTTCAAGATTTGAAGCACCGGAGGAAGAATAATTGGCCTGAAAGCCATAAAAAGAAGAAGAAAGTACTGGAGAAAATTTGCGTGAATGTATATGGAAATAATTAAAAAATTTTGAGAAAAAACAAAAACTTACTCACATGCCATCCTGGGATGTACTGTCATCATTTGGTGGTTTACAGTACAATTCCAATTGTTTAATGTTGCAGGATTGAAGACAACATTCATCAACGAGACCAGGACCATTTGTATTTGTTGTTCTTGTATCGTCCTCGCTACTATAAGAAAATGGACTATTGTATCCTCTACCTTGACAAATAAGATACAACGCATCACTGAGACTCCTTGAACAGAGTCGAATTGTTTGTTGACCGGTGCCAAAAGGCATTGATTGTGAAAAACCAAAAACTTGTAGAAACACTAAGGTAACGAAGACGCAAGTCCACGAACCACAGAATCTTGTCGCGATGCTCGACTTCATTGTAGATCAGCGTCCATCTAGCATCGCGACGCCTTTTATAGCGCGCTTTCCAAACACAGTAGAGCAGGGTGGGGCAAATTCGAGTGGGGGTTGCAAAAAGGATTAACAGAAAATTGACTTTTAAATAAAAAAAATTAATCGAAACAATTTTCTTTTCCTATTTCTAAAAAACTATATCTATATATATTTAATTAAATTCAAAGTGAATTTTATCAATATTTCTTCTCTATTTATTTATTATGCGCATGACTCCTCGAAAGTGAGAATGAACTTCACCTCTAATGAGATTGTATATTAATTGCAATTAATCGAAGTTAAATATATATATGCCTGTCTCACTTATCACAAAACAAGGGTAAATGCACTTTTATTTTCCTCACACGGATCAAAAAAAAAAAATTGAGAAATAATCTTTTTATCTTATTTTCAAAGAAAAAAATACCTATATCTATTTTTGGAATGATTATGCATGAAATTAAACAGACATTTATATTAAACCGCTCGTGGGAATTTTTTTTGTCTTCAGGATTTTAATAATTGTTCCTACGTTATGAACTTCCTCGATGCTACTGACACTTTGTCAAGTTTTCTTTAGTGGGACTTTCAATTCCCCTTCGATGCATTATAAGGAAGGTTTTGATAAGCAATAAACATATGAGGGAGAGGCCTCTCGCCTGGCGTCAAAAGTCCCTGAAGATTGCGGTCATATTCGCGATTATGATTTAAGCCTACTGGTTTATCTTTTTTTTTCTTCTTTTATTTTCATATTATTCAGAACAACAAAAACAGTGCTGAAAAGAACTAAAATTAGAGCATATTCTATTTTTCCAAAAAAAAAATTATGATCCTGAATCAAAATTTGCTGTTGGATGAAATTTTTCTATGTTTTACGCTCTTTTTGTTGTTGAAAATTTCCTATGGAAGTATGTTGAAGTTTTTTTTTAGCTCATCTATAGAGAATATATTAATTAATATTAATATTAAAATTCTTTATAGATGCGCCAAAAAGTTTGAACATGTAATTATATACTATTAGTTATGTAAAACCAAGTTGGTTCATTGAAGTGCTACTATACCTAATTAGAGGCTAAAGGCCAAAGCAAAAGTTTATCGCATATGCTTTCTACTTTTTATAAAAACAAAGCTGTAACCATACTAACACGATTAATAGGTTACGACTTTTATACACTATAAAATGATATATCTACTGATAAATTTTTCGATAAACATACATCTAAACGGAGGGATCCTATTTTTAACGCATTTCAACAAATTGCTAAATTTTTTTGTCGACAAAAAGTTTTTAAAAATAGGCCACGCGCATAATTTTATGTTAAAAAATAATTTCATTCTTAAATTCAAATACAGTTTGGGAAAATTATTGGGACTTTTTTCCTAGATGATCTATAGGGACTACTAAGCAATTGAATCTAGGTCCCACTAACATGTGATCAAAGTTACATAATTTTCAACTACACGTATTTTTTTCTACCATAACAGAAACTTTAACAATTTCTGTTAGCCCTGTTTTTGTACAAAATAAAAAATATTAAACTTTATTTGAAAATAAATAAAAACTTTATTTTGAAAATTTTTAGGATCTTATAAAATTGGAAAACAAATATATTTGTCTTGTCAATATTCAGATGGATTTCTTTGAGGTGTGAGTTTGATTTATTAAAATTACAATATTATATACAAATCCGTTTATGTTACATGCGTAAAGTGCAGAGGGTTAATTTGATAATGATACACACTTAACAGAATCAAGTTTCGAATATGTTTCGAAATTAAAAGATCATTCCCCTTTTCCAGTATGTGAAGCTAATGTCAATGCGGGTCAAATACAGAAGGATGTTCTCTTTAGGTCACTGCCACTGTTATTCAAAAAGCACGCATCGCAGACAGGCGCTTTCATAACTTATATTCCACGTTTGTCAGATATAATCTTTGCTATTTGTTTGACACGAGGTAAAGTGGCCTTGAGTAAAAAAAAACATGGATTAATCATTTATGAAGTTAATGACTCTTAAATATATCAAAAATTTTCTTCAAGACTTGGAATACAAAAAAAATTCTATATTCTTTATGAAGCTGAACCGGAACAGTTAATTTTTAAATTGGGTATTCATTTTTATCGGCATTTATTGTCTCTGTACGAAACTATTTCGAAAATATTTTCAATGAAATAAAAAAAAATTCAACATTTGGATTACATGTCATAGTAATAAATAAATCTGGTTTTTCAAATTTCTTATATTAGCCATTGCATCTTGATAATGTTGTAACATATTTCAGAGAACCTATAATTCTCGAAGAATTACAATTTTACCTATTCAAGTGATAGAACCATCCACCCTTGTCTAAATGATCAAATTAGTCCTTCGTAAGTATCAGACCGAATTTTTTTCCTTCGAGAAAAATTTGCTTTCTCCTTTTCTACCTTTACGTAACTGTTAACAATCAATTGCTGGAATAAACGTCCTCCTTTCCAAAAAAACATTGTTATCTCTCGAAGTAATTCTGGTACTGCCTGTGAAACATATGTTTATTTGTATTAAACAGAGGTTATATTTTTGTCCTAACCTGTAATGCCATGAGGATAAAATAATTAAACATGGTTCAACGTTGGGTTCAGAGAATTTATATATTTCAAACTTTCAGTGTTCTCTGATACTTACGTACATATATGATTCTGGAATATTACCATCTGCAGTTGTAGTAAAAATTGCCGCAAATTCGTTAAACCATTTGTGAATTATAACGTCTACCATCCATTCCAGGTTTTAATGAAAATAATATGTGCGTATTTCAGGCACAATTTGTTGTATTGTTTTCAATCATTGTTGTTTTAATTTCCTCATAATCGTAAGGTACGTTTGAGCAAATATGTTACAATCTCGAAGAACAGTATCAATTGCATCAACAATTTCTCTCTTCAAAAGTACATTGAATTTGTTCCAACGAATATTTGTAGCTGTATAACTATAAACGAATTTATCGTCGATCTAAAACAAGCTACAGATATTTGTCGAATAAAAGGAAAGAAGGAACGGGCAAGGGAAAGGATGGGAACTTATAAGTGACTCCATCATGAAATGTTAAGCGTAACTTCACAACCCTGTAATACGAAGTCCAAAATCCTAAAGGTAACTTTACAATGAAAAACTGCTGCAACTAAATTCGTTATTTTTCAATTCTTTTAATTATCCAAAATGCTAGCAAAAATATCACAGGTAAACGAAAAGTAATCTAATATAGGTTTTCTAGGTGCTTCCAAAGAACTTTTGATTAAACTGTTCTATTACTTGGACAACTGAAAATGAATCTTTAAAATATTTAAATTGCTTAAAATAATTATCCAATTTGATTATTGAGTGAGGTATTTGCACCATGATCATCTGTAATACGGAGTCCAAAATCCTAAAGGTACCTTCACAATGGAAAATTTATGGATTAAGGCCAAAGAAGAATGAACAGGGCATAAGATAGAAAAGGACACAGGCAGTCTCTGTCCTTTTCTATCTCATACCCTGTTCCCCAATCCGTGTTCATTCTACTCTGGCCCATTCTTCCCTTTCTTAATTAATGTTTACAATGTTGCAACAAAATATTAATTTCTCCACAATTACTAAAAAGGGATTTTTCATGCTTCGATATAAATTCAATGGATAATTAACATGGTTCTTTGAAAAAAATTTTGTCAAAATAAAAAGACGAGTAATAATAATTAATAAAATATTATCTATGTTAAGAAGTAAAGATACAAATTTCACACAATAATTATCTTGAAAAGTATATAGATAATAATTATATTCACATTATTGCGTTAGGTCTTATTGTAATTGCATTATTAATAGAATACAGTTTCTCAAATCACTCTTCATTTATCTCTTTCCCTGTTTGATTTTTTTCTTCTTAATACTTGATAATATAAGTGCGAAAATAATAGAGCTAGACTTCGATCGACCAATTGTTAGAAATCGGTGAACCGAGGGTAAAACAGGGACCCCTGTAGACCGGAACGGGGTTAAGTTCGCTATATTATTGCGACTTTTTTCTAGATAATTGATGATCTATAGAGACTACTAAGCAATTAGATCTAGGTCCCGCTAACATGTGATCAAAGTTCCATAATTTTCAGCTGCACATGAGAAATTGCTTATCAGAAAGAAATTTTTTAAATCAACTATTTTCTTCAGAACATCCTATTGTGTACCTTTCATGAAACATCAATAAAGGAATATTTTATACTTTTTTTTCATCACTGCAGGACTTATACACCAAAATCTTTTTTTACATGATATATAAAAGGACAGAATATATCACTGTCCTCTTCTAAATTATGCTTCGTTCTCGCAGCCGTTTTTCTATTGCAAATGTACCTTTAGGATTTCGTACAGGGTTGTGAAGTGACGCTTAACATTTCACGGAGAAATTATTATATATGTTGAGTTTCAGTAATATAACCTCTCTGCTAATGCTTTGAAAGATAATGAGATTTAAATATTTAATCAAAATTAACCAGGTGAAATTGCATACGAGGTGTAAAAAGTTTTTAGGAGATATTCTGAGCTATTATTTATCAAAAAATACTAACCTTGCCTTTGCATTTCACAGTTGACGTTCGAATCACTACCCGTTTATAAACTTTATATAAAAGAATAAAAATGTCGTAAGATTGTTTACAAAATCATTAATTTCTAGTTGATAACAGCCAAACAAATTAGAAATTGTTGCATTTATTTTTATCAAAACTTTTTTTTTCAAGTGATATTAAGTTTGTAATCAATAATGAGAATTTGAGGTTAAATAAGAGATATTTTTTCATTTTTTTTTTCTTTCTAAAAAAAAAGATGAGAAAAAGGATTTTTGAAAAACCATTTTAAAATTACATATTTTTTTTACTTGAAATAAAACGATAAAGAATTTAATGTTAATTGACCACAAAATGTTTCTTTTTTTCCATTAATTATTCATTGTTTTAGTATTATTTTATTATCGCATGAATAATTATTATGAAAATTAGAAAGTGTCTTATTAAATGAGAAATTAATATTCTTTTCTCTTATATCACATTAATAATTGACCTTAAATATATCAATAATCCTTTCAGTATATCAAGAAATAAACATTGTAGATATCACGTGACCTAACAATTGCATATACTGTTTAGACGATTATGGGAAATGATACCCACTATCACAGAATGAAAATTTTTCTTTATCTTTTAGGAAAACTATTCTGAAATAATTTGTTAACTATAATTCTATTTTTCTTGATTTCAATTAGGAAATAGTCGTCACAATCATGCTTTCTATGAGGAAGCAAAAATTATTTGAATATTAAAAAAAATTTAAAATAATAATCAAAATAGTAATTTCAAATCATAAATTGTAAAAAAATTTCATTTACATATCCACAATAAATATATATAATAATAAGTACAATTACAACCATAACAGTAGCGAATGAGATATATATATATATATATATATATATAATTATATAAGTAAAAAAATTGCTTATCACATGAGCAATCGTCCTGCCTTGTTCGCCTTGAACTTCAGAATTGTTTCAATTTGCAACAGAGATCTACACATTTCCCTCATCCACAATTACCGACACTTGCGGTTTATTTACTTAGAACTGCATTAACACAGTTGAGCTTCTTATCGTAGATAGTTAATCTATCAGCAGTGGCAGATGATCCACAGTTGGTGCAAATACCTCACTCAATAATCAAATTGGATAATTATTTTTAAAGCTATTTTAAATATTTTAAAGATTCATTTTCAGTTGTCCAAGTAATAGAACAGTTTAATCAAAAGTTCTTTAGAAGCACCTTGAAAAACTATATTAGATTACTTTTCGTTTACCTGTGATATTTTTGCTAGCATTTTGGATAATTAAAAGAATTGAAAAAGAACGAATTTAGTTGCAGCAGTTTTTCATTGTAAAGGTACCTTTAGGATTTTGGACTTCGTATTACAGGGTTGTGAAGTTACGCTTAACATTTCCTGATGGAGTCGCTTATAAGTTCCCATCCTTTCCCTTGCCCGTTCCTTCTTTCCTTTTATTCGACAAATATCTGTAGCTTGTTTCAGATCGACGATAAATTCGTTTATAGTTATACAGCTACAAATATTTGTTGGAACAAATTCAATGTACTTTTGAAGAGAGAAATTTTTGATGCAATTTATACTGTTCTTCGAGATTGTAACATATTTGCTCAATCGTACCTTACGATTATGAGGCAATTAAAACAACAATGATTGAAAACAATACAACAAATTGTGCCTGAAATACGCAAATATTATTTTCATTAAAACCTGGAATGGATGATAGACGTTATAATTCACAAATGGTTTAATGAATTTGCAGCAATTTTTACTACAACTGCAGATGGTAATATTCCAGAATCATATATGTACGTAAGTATCGGAGAACACTGAAAGTTTGAAATATATAAATTCTCTGAACCCAACGTTGAACCATGTTTAATTATTTTATCCTCATGGCATTACAGGTTAGGACAAAAATATAACCTCTGTTTAATACAAATAAACATATGTTTCACATGCAGTACCAGAATTACTTCGAGAGATAACAATGTTTTTTTGGAAAGGAGAACGTTTATTCCAGCAATTGGTTGTTGACAGTTATGTAAAGGTAGAAAAAGAGAAAGCAAATTTTTCTCGAAGGAAAATAATTCGGTCTGATACTTATGAAGGACTAATTTGATCATTTAGACAAGGGTGGATGATTCCATCACTTGAATAGGTGAAATTGTAATTTTTCCAGAATCATACGTTCTCTGAAATATGTTACAACATTATCAAGATGCAATCGCTAATATTAGGAAATTTGAAAAACCAGATATATTTATTACAATGACATCCAATTTGGTGTAAATATTTTTGGTTTACTGAAATTTTATTTCTTTACCAATCTGCTTCTGACAGACCATATATAGTTTTTGCACATGTTTTTAACCTAAAAATGAATTCATTATTATTACTATTTTAAAGGTTAGTTTATAGTACTTGCATTTGTTTATGTTGTGGAATATCAAAAACGTGAATTACCTCATGTTCATTTATTAGTTAATGCAAAACAGAACAATAAATTAACTACATCAGAGATAGATAAATATATTTCCCCAGAAATTCCAAATTTATCGAATCTTATGAAATATATATGATCCATATTCCAAATGCGAAATATAAAAATTAGGGATGCATAGAACAAAACTTTTCATTTAGTTGAACATAGTTGACGTGAAATCAACCTTATAATTAAATGGATAGCAATTGTGGTTATTTGATATTTCAGAGAGGGAAGGTGATAATTACCATAACTTGTTTGCACAGAATTAATTAGTTAATCTATCAATTCAGAGAATAATTTTATCAAATTGTTATAACCATTCAAAATATAAATATACATTCTCCGTCTTATGACATAATTTCTAATTAACATTAACATTTAATACTCGTCATCTATTGTCAATTTTTAAGATACAATTATTGATATAAAAATTAAATAGTTTATAATTAATTATTTATCTTCTTATAATTTGTTTAAAAGTCTTTAAATAGATTTTCAAATAATGTAATTAAACTGCAACAATGGTTGTAGATTAATTTATATAAAAAAAATTTATTATTGTAATTAAGCTTTAACAATGGTTATAGATTAAACTAAATATAACTTTTTTTAAAAATAATTCATTTGAGACTAAATAGTTTAAAACATTCACAATTAAAGTTTACATTAAAAAGGAAAATAGATGTAAAAACTTTTTTTCTCCGTCGTGTTTTTTTTATTTTTATTATTGATTTTTAGAAATCACGAAGAAAAAGTGTAAGATAGTCATGTAAGTGCAAAGTTCCACTTGTCAATAGTAGTAATAAAAAAGTGAATTAATCGTTGGAAAATATAGAGTTTATCGTGACACGTATATGTTTCGTGGTTCAACGGTCCCATTGGAAGAAACAATCATTAATTGATTGTAAATTATTTTAAACGGTGTTATCCACGAGACGCAAGATCGATGGTCGCTGTAAGGTGCTTTGGCCTTCTTCATTTAATGACTTCTTGCGATATACGACTATTCACACTGGTACTCAACATTCAATGATATTTCTCCACTAACAAATAATTTTCTATTACTCGTTTCTTTTCAAATTCCGCAAAATTAACAGGTGAAATATATGAAAATTAAAAATTTTTTTCAAAGGCAAAAATAAATGAATCGTGAATTTCGAAAAGGGCCTCAACCCTAAAAACCATAAGAGGTCATTTTTACTTTTATTTGTTATGCGAAAATGACACTTATGATTTTTAGAGTTGAGTCCTTTTTGGGAATTCACGATTCAAAACACAAAATTGAACAGTTTTTGTTTGTTTATAATTTTATATATACTAATACCGTTTTTATTTCGGGTTATTTATATATAATTTATTAATTTTTTTACATTTCATTTACAATATACCTAATTCCTAAATTTGAAAATTGTCAATAAATATTATAATATTAATCATATATTATATATTATATAATATTATTTATTAATATTAATATTTTATATCATTTGTTGCTGAATAAAGTTCAAGTAGGAATATACATTAGTGTAGATGTCCGGATTACCGACACCGCACAATTCACCTCCCCATGATACAACACCAACGACTTGTCCATTTGACACCAAAGGACCTCCACTATCACCCTAGAAAAAGTTTTTAGGAGATATTCTGAGCTATTATTTATTCAAAAATATTATTAAAAAT
>JUFY01032240.1:7597-29328 GCA_001855655.1 Leptopilina clavipes
AACATCATGATGACGCTTGCCATTGTTTAATATACCATGATGATGCTTGTCATTGGTTAAAAATATAATGATGACACTCGCGATTGGTTGAAATACAAAGATGACGGTCGCTATTGGTAAAAAATTATAGCGATGACGTTTCCTATTGGTTCATTTTTTGATTTCATGTCAAGTATTTAATGTTAAAAATATTTTTAATGTATATAATGTCAAGTTTATTGATTGATGGTAATAATGGTTTCTTTTATCAACCTTTTTGTTGATAAAAATGTAAAATATTGGTTTGTCATTGTTTAAATTCGAGTCAAAGGTACCGGAAAAACGTGGAGTCAGGAATAATTACACAATTGTTTAACAAGTCCAATTATAACATTTATTTAAAATCACTTTTAATTATAGTTGAATGGAAGGCTGAGATCACGATATACTGATCGACTCTATAGTGCACAAATAAGTTTTAAATTATTAAATTAAAGTTTGTACAGAACACAATGTGATTCTGCTTTCCTCGCGAATATACTTGTAACCACTTTTACAGTTACAAAATTTGGCACAAAGTAATTTACCAATCACATTCAACACTTAGTTAAACAATTATTAAACAAAAATTATTGTTTCAATATTTCGATACAAATAAGTTTATTTCATCTATTATTCACTCCAAATCCGGCTCGAAGGACCATGTTTAAATTCGAGTACTAATCTTTATAATCTAAAGTCGTAAGGTACAATTCCACAAATAACAGATATTGGTAAAACTGTTTATTACTTAAATCGCCAATGTTCTTTATTTGAACAATAAGAAAAGTCGTAGAAGAAAAAACTTAAAACGGAAAGAAATCTTTTCATGATAAACAAAGTATATGGGGCAAAGGGAAAAAAAAATCTTCTAAAGTGACTCTCGCAGGTGTTATTTTTTAATTTCTTCAGAAAGTACCTTGGTCCAACGATAGTTATACGTTTTGCTGTTAAGAAAACTTTTCCTTATTTATTTTCCACTTGTAGTAAATTTTCTTCAAACAATATTTCACGAACTCATTAAACAATTAGCTCTAGTCTTGAATTGTCACTTGTCTTAATGAATCAGTTTTCTTTTAATTAAAATCAACCTAATGAGGCTTATGTTAAAATTATACCAGTGGACTTTGTAAAAAAAAATTATCCTGAATGAAGAAGTTTCATTACTGCGAAATTGGTATATTAATTAAAATCTTAATTTAATTTAGACTCTTGATTTTTAAGAGGATACTCTTGAATGATGGGATTCACATATATAAATGTTGGTAAAGTAATATGTAAGTTAAAATTCAATCGACGTTGATTTAACGATTTGTATGTTTTGCTGACTTGATAGAATTCAAATCGCAGCGAGTTTCGTGGATTAAGGATGGTTACTGTGTTAACTTACATTCAATTTCAACCCATGTGAATAACACAAAGAGACAAGTCAATTTATTCATAGATTTAAACCGCTCCAGTTTGCCTATTGTTCTCTTCCTTACGAAACTATAATTTACATTTTAGACAGAATTTACCGCACATATCTTCGGGAATTGTACGACTACTTTTCTTTTTAATTATTTAAATAATAGAAAATAGAGAATAATCAGTATTACCGACTATAGAAATGGACCCAATAATTTTAATTCTAGAAATAATATTTAATATTTCAGTTGTTTTAATTCTGTAGAAAAAATTATTACATCCCTTTAAGTTTTCACCCACTGAACGTAATCCATTTTATTCTGGAAAAATCTCACATTTCAGAAAATTGTACCTTGGAGCTCATATGAGAAATAAATTTCTTATATGAGGGTTGATATTATCTTTTATATATATGGTTTCGTGCGTTTACTACCCTATTATTTTATTAATTCCCACAATTTCTCTCAAGTGAATCACAAAAGAAGAGTTATATTCGAAAAATAGTAACTTTGAAAAAGTATATTTCCACTACTGATTTTATGAAACAATTCTGAGATTTTAAGCTAAAGTAAATAATAGAATTGGAAGAAATATTATAAATCATTTTATATTTTTGCTTTTTCACCAACCAACTACGTAATCTGATATGGTTTCTGTGTAGAAATCTAGTCAAATTTGTTACGTCGTAAAAGACGAATTGTTTAAAATGCTCAAACATTATTGAGTTAAAAAACATTAGGCAAGATTTTTAAAATTGTTACGTCGTAGAAGATTAATTGCTTTTAAAAAAAATATAGAAATTGGAGGAAAAAAATTGACATGTCAATTTTTGAAGCATTACTGAAAACAGAATTGCAACTGATTTGACTCGTCACACTGATCATACGTCCTCTTCTTCTTGCCTCCACCTCAATGATCTGTGGTAATTCTCGAGTATTGTCTAAAACTAGGACCACTGGTCCTTGTCCTCACACTAGGCTCTTCACGATCGGAATCAATGTGGAATTTAGCCGAAGCATTACCCAACAAAACTCTTTCTCATTCTTACAGTCGCTTAATCTCATTGTTTTGCTGTTTGGATGTCCTTTAGTGAAAAGTCTCGCCATCACAACAAGGTATGCCAAGAATTTACTTTACATAATTCTTGGCTTCTGCCTGGATGAGTAAAGAGGAATATGATAAGATCGAACCCAGGAAGTTAAAATTCCTTGATCAGGAGATTAAGTTCCTTCAAGTACGGTTACTACTTAAATGGATGACCACGACAATGTTCTGGCTATAGTCCTGGAGCTTTCACTGCGGTCGAGGTAGATCAAGCGGAAGGTTTGACGTCTAGGTACAATAATGTGAACTGTATTAAATGTCCTTTGGATACCACGGGAATTTAACTGTACCGAGGTTAATAATACCAATCAGTACAAATTGAAATAGATCGTTTTATATTTTCAAGAAATTTATTTTTATATCTTTTTGTAAATGAGATTACTAATCTCATATTCATCTGAATATTAATACTTTTTTACTTTTTGTTACTTGAATCTTTCAATACTCGAAGCAATTTTGATTCTCGCTGACAGTCGGTTCCAATATTCTTTGAAATAGTTATTCATCCTCAAATAATAATGGAGGAAGCGCGCAAGACGCCGATTTTGCATATCGAAAAGAAAAATATGAAAAAGCATACTAGTTCGTATTGATATTCAATTTGTGCTCGTTTCAAGGGATGACAAACTTAAAGGTTACAAATATAGTTTACAGTACATTGAATCTCTGAAAGTATATCGACCTGTACAAAAAGAAAAGGAAATCGACTCCTTCTCTCTTTCTCTCGAGTGAACGGTCTTGGAATAAAAGAACCACTCTCTAAAAATATCTATATATGTTTATAGACGATTCCCGTCGAAAGTTGTCGAAATAAGACGATTCAAGACGAAGAGTTCCGATCGTTTCCGAGTTAGGAATATCTTCCATCACCGAACTGGAGAATGATTTTCCCATTCAGCATTCTAATAGTAGACATTGAGGGATGTGGAAAAAAATATCTACCCTTGCCAGGAAATTCTTTAATTGAGGGGTTGAATTTCACTTAGATTCTTTTGGATTCCATTTACTGAAAATAGTTTCAAAATTGATTACACGAAGAATGGGAAATGGCTACCACAATTCTGTATAAATTTACAAGTGTGATTCGGGGAAAAAAACTGTTAAAATTGTTTTCAAAAACGGTCAATGGGTTGTCATTTTAATCAAACGAAAATAAAATCATCAAAAAATAAATTTATCCAACTAAAGAAATATTTATTTTGGAATAACATTGAATTTCTTTTTTATAAATTTTTGAAAAATTATTAGAAATGGATCTGAATGTTTTAAGGGGCGCTGAGTACGAATCAGCAGTCAGATTTTAAAAATTCAAAATGGCGAATCCAATATGGAGGATAATTTTTGTAAAAAATTGGTCGATTTACAGAAAAAGGAGGATTTAGAGGTTTTCGGGATCACTGATTACGAATTTAATGTGATTTTCAAAATTCAAAATGGTGGATACAAAATGGAGGACAATTTTAGTATAAAATTAATCGATTTACATAAAACCTCATATATAAGGGTTTTCAGGGTCGCTGATTATGAATTTAATGTCAGATTTTCAAAATTCAAAATGGCGAATCCAAAATGGAAGACAATTTTTGTATAAAATTAATAGATTTACATGAAACGTCGTGTATAAGGGTTTTCAGGGTCTCTGATTACGAATTTAATGTCAGATTTTAAAAATTCAAAATGGCGGCATCAATATGAAGGAAATTTTTTCGAAAAATCATTGTTTTGTCCTGAATTAAGTATCAGTGTGTATTTTTAAACAGTGAATAAAAAAATAATTAATGAAAAGAATTATATTAAATTTGAATTCAGTTAAATAAAAATTCTTTGATATGATAATGTAATTTTAGAAAAAAATTTTCTCAAATATAAATTCGAACCGGATGAATTTTGAAATATTCTAAAGGACTCGTGTTTTTTTTTAGATAAATATAGAATCATGCGTGTTTCCTTTTAAGTGCGAGTATAATTTTACATTTGGGTAAATTGATTAGGGCACCTATTTCCCGTGTTGTGACACGCGAAGGAAAGACTTGATAAACAGTAGTAGAAAAAAAGTTGAAAATCAATAGATTCCACGACAGGTAGTCAGGTTATGGGGACACACTTCCTAGAGGAACGCGATAATGCGTGAGAACAGGTCTCGCAATTGCGAAGGTTGGGTTATGGGTTAAAGAAGGGAAGGGTGAAAGGAGAGAGAGTGAGAGAGAAAGAAAGAGAGTGATAGAGAGGGAGAGAGAGAGAGAGAGAGAGAGAGAGAGAGAGAGAGCGAAGAACCCGGCAGGGTTTCTACGGACGAATCGTAGGAACCGTCGCTGTGGAAAATCAATATGGAGTGGTGGCGGTACCGTACGGATAGAAACGAAGAGAGTGAGCGCGCGTGGCTACTCGAAACCAACGTTTACAACGCTTCCCGCGTTTCTGCGCCTCCATTAGTTCTCTTTTCATCACACTGCACTGACTAAAACTCATTTCCAATGCTTTTCATCTCGCAAAACCCAATCATTAATCATTCAACTAAATGCCTACATTTTTTACCATCTAATCCTCTTGAGATCAGATGAAATAATTTTCCTAGGGAGTATCACCTACCAATTTGAATTAAGTGATAGTTTGGAGAGGTTTTTAATCATTAAAACCACTTAAGGAATTTAAATGAATTTTTTTTCTCCGAAAGGTAGAGTTTATTTTCTCTATTTAAATTTTATTTACTGTAATGAAAATATTTCACTCGTTTGAATAATATTTTTTCAAAATATTTTTTGCCTAGGTATTTTCTTCTTGAAGTAAAACAAATTTTCTTTATTCCTAAATGAAATTACGAGCAATATTAGAAATTTAAAATTAAAATCGAAATAAAGATTTCTATCGTAGAAGCCATTTTTTTATTCCTTGCGCGTCAATTTAAATTCGATATCAATTTTCACATAGCAGGAAAATTCATTCATTGACTAAAAAACTCGATTGTTTTTTCTAAATGACTATATTTTAGTAAAAAAATTATTTTTCCCCATTTAAAATATACTGTACATTCTATTTAATATTGACTTCTATTTTTTTTACTACTTTTATTATCAATCGACTATTAATTAATAATTAATTTAGGCAAACTGGAAAATAATTTGTCAGTGGGATTGCGAACTTGTGGAAAATTTTGAATCTACAGAGATGCATTGATGTATCAAGAATTTAATTCCTCATGAGACTTGTACCACATGTTGGCAGTTGCCAGAACATATACTAAATCGAAGCTTTCAAAAACGTTTACTAGTCTATATATGTGTATGAAATTTCATATTTTCTATGATTGACGTTTTTTAAATTGTATTCCAACGTAAAATCAAAATTTACAAAAAAAATAAATGATCTGCAATCACAAATTTAATAAATAAAGAATAAGTGAATAAAAAAATGTATTTTTTTCTTGCTACATGAATTGTCGAAGATTTGAAAATATTTATATCCTGGTTTCGCTTATACTCTTAAGTTAAATAAATCGTGTTGCATAGTTTTGATTAATTGAAGCGTGTAAACCAAATTTCGCAATAAAGCAAGACACGTTTACATCAACACTGGTGAGAAGTTTGTAATATATTTCTCCCAACGGATTTCACATTATATATTAAGCATTTTGTCTCCTTTTTCTTTATTCAAAACCAATATTGACGGGAAATGTCCGCAAAAAACATTTTTTTTTCTGAATATTTTAAAAATACAGGGGAAAAATAATAAATTCTTTAAATTGGGACAAACGTGAAAATTTTATTTTTTTCCAACTCTTTATTTTTAACTATTAATAAATTTTTTAATCAACTGATTTGAATATATAGAGATTAGTATTCTACATTTCTAGAAAAAATTACCGATTTTCGATAATATAAAATAGTGATAATTCTCTAGAGTATAGTAAATAATGGAAAGTCTATTGTATAACATCGGAAAATTATAAATGGGAACAAAAGACTGTTTCAATTTCAAAAAATGTTGCATTACAGTTCCTTTGAGTTATCGATAATTTCGGATTAAAATAATTAAATTTCGACGTTATTGTTTTTCACCATGGATCGATTTACATTCAAATGCAAAAATATAAATATAGAGGTGTGTATATTTATATATTATAGGCGAATAAACCAAATTGGATATTCTTGGATTATGAGATTCCATACAGAAACTGTGGTAATTATTCGAGTAAACCCCTCTTTATTTTTTCCTGGAGTTGGCAACACTGGCTGGAATATTCTCCGGGCGCGGATGCCGCTTCTCACTCTCTCTCTCTCTCTCTTGCCCCCTTGGAGCCAGGCTCTCTTTGAGGGGTGGTTTACGCTTGCGCAAGCGTTGTCTCGATTTTTTGGTGGAAGGGAAGTGATTGTTGGTGAGGGGTGCGTTGGGGGGGAAAAGGTGATATTTCGGGAAGAAGGGGTAAAACAGTGGTAGGGGATATGTTAGTAGAGAAGGTACACGTTGTGTCAGCCGGCAGTAGCAAAAGCCGTGCTACACGGCCTATGGCCCATCGTGGGTCGTCCTCCGGCTTTTTTTAAATAAAAAATCGGCGCGCGATATGTCGAAAAATCAGTGGTACCCTCTTAAAAATTCGAGGGTAAAAATTCGCCAAACTCCATGGCTCATCCATTTTAAATCGACGACAATTCGAAATATTAAAATTCAAAGACGGTATAAATGATAATAATAATGATAATAATAATAATAATAATAATAATAATAATAATAATAATAATAATAATAATAATAATAATAATAATAATAATAATAATAATAAAATATTAAACACGAATGTGTGTAAAACCTCGATTGTCGAGGGCTGTGACGCCTCTTCCAAACGCAACTGCTGCCGTTTTAACGCTCTCGTTAAACTTGTATTTCAAATAATTCTATCTACTACTTGTTAATTCTAGTTTTTCTATTTTTATTTTTAATTTTTTAGTTTACTTCTATTTCTTCCTCTATTTCCATTTTTTCGCCTTGATTTAATTTCTTTCTTTACTTACATTTTTTCTTCTTTTTCTATTTTTTCCAATATTACATTACCAGTAGTTTTTAATTATTTTATTTACTTTTACTCCACCTTCTTTTTTGTTGTTTTTTTACTTTTCATTTTACTTGTGACACCTATTTTCTTACTTTCCTACTGTTTTTATTGTCCTAATATGTCTTTCTTCCAATCTTTACTTTTCTACTATTTTTACCTTTTTTATATTCCAATTTTCGACTGTATTTGGATTTTTCTAATTTGAACGTTTTTTATTATTTATTTGTTATTATTTATTTATTCTTGTTAATTTTTTTCTTCAGAGATATTCTTACTTCCCTGCTATTTTTTAATTTACTAGTATTTTTAATTTAGTTTTATTCTTACCTTTTTTCTATTAGATTGCTAGTATTTTTAGTGTACTACTATTCTTACCTGCCTACTATTCTTCAACTCACTAGTAGTTTTATCTTCTTTCTATTATTACCTTTATTACTACTTTTAAGATACTACTATTTTTTTTCTTACTATTTTAACCTGACTTTACTTTTTTACCCTTCTTCTATTATTTACTTTACTACTAATTTTACTATACGACGATTCTTAACTTCCTAGTAATTTTACCTTCTTTATTTTTATCCTTCTTCTATTATTCATTTTACTACTATTTTTAATTATCAACCTTTCTTATCATCATATTTTTACTTATCTACTATTTTTACCTTTCTTCAATTTTTTATCTTCTTACTTTTATTTACAGTATGACCAACTTTACCTGTATACTATTCTTTACTTTCCTACTATTTTTACCTTCCTTCAAGTTTTTACTTATCTACTATTTCTATCTTTCTTCTATTTTTACATTACTATTATTTTTATCATTCCTACTATTTTTATAATCCTACAATTTTTACTTTAATTATATTTTCACCTTCCTACTATTTTTACTTTTTTCTACTTTTCACCTTCCTACTATCATTCCTTTTCTTCTATTTTTACCATTCCTATTATTTTTACCATTCCTACTATTTTTCCCTTTCTTCTATTTTTACCATTCCTATTATTTTTACCATTCCTACTATTTTTTACATTCCAACTATTTTTCCCTTTCTTCTATTTTTACCATTCCTATTATTTTTACCATTCCTACTATTCTTACATTCCAACTATTTTTCCCTTTCTTCTATTTTTACCTTCCCTACTATTTTTATTTGTCACTTTTTTTCATTACTATTCTAACAGTATGTGTGTTATTTCTCTCCATAAATTAAAAAAAAATCAATATTCCAAATGGAGAAGACGATCAAAGGATCCAATATTCTAAATGGTCTTTTACTTGCAGTTTTTCCTGTACTACTATTTTATTTTTCCTTCTGTTTTTTTTAAATTCTTCATTTACTTTTTCTCTATTTATACCTACCTGACTTTTTATTTCTTCATTTACGTTGATTTTTTCTTTTTTGAATTCTTCTTTAAAGATTCTAATTAAACATTAAAGTTGTAAATTTACTTGAAAAATTTTATTTTACTTTAAAGTTTAAACTTTGATGAAAAATTTTCTGTTCTACTAAAAAAATGTTTTTAACTTCTGGTTTAAAATTATTATTCGTTTTGAAAACAAGTGGAACAAGTAAACAACAATTTACCTGTATAATAATAAATAATTTGCGATCCTTTAATTAAACATTCATATTGACAAGAGTAAAATTTCGAATAGTCACGTGCACGCGGGGAAAGAATTTGTGTTGTCGTTTTACAAATAGAGAAGCAACAATTTTATTCATGACACGCGGATATTAAAGCTTTGCTGCATTTTACGATCGCCGGGTCGAGAGAGCCGCGCGTCGTGTATACCTTCGATCTTTTGCATATAGTCTGCCAAACGCGACGCGATTGTTGGACGAAAAGCTCCCTATAATCTAGAAAAGGAGCCGTTTTTTTTCTTCTTCATCTTCTTCTATTTTCCCAGAGGTTATTGTCCGGGAAAACTGTTACTCAAGTGCGCCGAGTGAAAAATGACGAATCTCATTAAAGAAAAAGAGTTTCTGCATTTTCAGAATTGAAAAGAAATTTTTTAGCCACGCTCTGCAAAATATTTTTACGTATTTATTTTTATTGCAGAATGATCATTATAAAGTTGCGAATGGCCTTAAAAAAAAGATTTTTATTTCAATTAAAAAAAGGAAAAACCGGAGAAAAATTTAATTAATGAAAAAAATATTCATTTTTACCGGGTTACTTTTTTTTTACCTGTATAGGTGTACATTTTTTGGGTCATTAATATTAGAAATCAATTTTAATTGGAAAGTTATCCAACGATATCTATCGATTTTGTTGTTAATGGAAAATTACTTATTCAGTTTAGTGATTTAACGCAAACATGTGGGTCAAAACAATCAAAAAAGATAATAATGGGAAAATATTTATAAAAATACAAAGAACGGTTGTTATTATTTTCCAGAAAAAAATATAATTTTTCTTTCTAAATTACATGTTTTACATGAAGAGGGAAAAATGTAAAACAAAATGTTTTTCAATATTTGTAAAATGTACATAGTTAAATTTTTTTTCAGAAAATTTTTTTCTTTACAAAAATTAAATTCTATTCAAATATTAATATTAAGATTATTTTTGTTTTTGAAATTTATTTTTCTTATTTTACGATCGTTTGGATAAGAAAACCAATTTTCGAATTTTTATAATAACTACATAAAAAGCGATTCTGATTCGGTTAGTTTTTATTTTCATTTTTCCCCCTCGAGAGATTAATATTGAGCAGAAAAAATTTTTTTCATGTTTTTTTTTCTTTTTTTGAGATATGTCGCGGTTTGCGAATGACGGAAAGCGATAAGCGATGCGAAATTCTCGTTCGGTGGATTTTCATTTGAATTCTACGACTAATCGAGCAAGCAGACTGGCTTAAAACAAAACGAGAACGCAATGGAAACAAAGCGTTTAAAAATACACACAGAATGGAAAGGAAGGATAGTTTTTTCATCCCCCTTGGCGAAACAGTCCTTGATAAATAAAAAAAATTTTCTTTTTTTTCAAAATTATCGATTTTTTACTTGAAAATTTTTTTTTACAGAAAAAGGAGAATAGATTTTTATTGTACTCTTAGAACATATTCTCTCTAGTGGAGTTTGCCTGTTGACCACAGTATGCAAAAGGGTGAACAACCCCTATCGCGTTTCAGTGTTTCCGTAGTGGCTTACGACGACCTAAATCTTGGAAGAAATGAAGGAGTCGGTGCAGATTAAGTTTAAGGGAGCTTAAATAACGAGTGCTGTGTGATTAAAAAAAAAAGTGTCGCTTTAATCGTTCATTAATTCACGGATCTTGTGGCCTAAAGAAAAAAAAAATTCCCCATCATAGTGAATTTTTCCCAAATACAACAACGGAATACTAAATAGTGAAATTCATAATTTTCAATAAATCCAGTGAATTTTGTAATTTAAAGTTTTCTGCTAATTGTGGTGTTTGAAAAAAAAATTATATATCTGCATGTTTTCTCCAAAAAATAATGTCTATAATCGTGCCGTGTCAAGATTGTTGCAATTCAACGACCAACCGAATACTGTCAATTACTATTCATATTAATCGTTCAAGTTTTAATCGTTAAATTTTCATAGATGTTTACTAAGAATTAAAAAGAAAAGAAAAAATCGTAATTCGATACAATAGTGGATAAGGATCAAAAGTAAAATTTGGCCTATACGTCTCATTAGTGTTTCTCTTTGGGAAATTCATCAACTATTGTACCTGGTTCTTCTTCTATACTATATTGATGTTTTTGTCCTAAATTTGATATATTTAAGAAAAAAATTATCAATTGTCCCAGCAATCATTGACAATTTTCAAAGGTAAGAGAATAAAGAAAAAATTTTCCCCAACTACAATGAACAAAAAACTGGACAGTTTCCATGATAAATTTTTTTTCCAATTTTTTGACTTTTTTTTCTCACCATTTTATTTGGTGTTTTATGAAATTTACAAATTGAAACGATATTTTTCCTTTTTTGCTGATTTCATTTTGTCGAATAATCCCTTCGTAGTGGTCAATTTCTTTTTTTAATGGAAAACTGAAACAATTTTATCAACTTTTTCTAAATGGTCGTGTTCTTTTTAGAAAGTTATAAAATGCAGAATAGTTCACGTTCTTTGGAAGAATGATTTTAAAATTAAATTAGTTGTAAATTTTAATTTGATTTTTTTATTATTAAAAAAATTTGCCTCATTTTATGCAGAATTTAATAACCTTTCTAATGGTTCATGATAAAACTCTCTAGATTTATTTGTTGAGAGAATGCTTAATTTAATGGAGCATTTTTTAAGATACTTCTTAGTGGATTTACAATATTCTGGTGTTGCATTTTATTTTCAATAAATCTTGAAATTGATTATTTGTTACGTTCCTTGGTCTGTTTGTTAACAAGAGACTCTGAAATTTATTATACCTGACTTAATTGTAATTTTGTTTCTATTTTCATTCAACGAATTAAACTTAAAAAATGAAAATTAGAACCTCCGAAACTTGATCCATCTTTATGATATGCTAATTCGGTCATTATTTAAATAAACTACTTCAAGTATATATCATTTTACGTAGAATTTAATAAGCTTTCTAACGGTCCATAATAAAACTCTTCAGCATTTTTATTTGTCGAAAAAAACAATTATTTAGTAGAGCATGTTTTTAACATGTTTCTGTTTAGTGGATTCCCAATTCTTGGCACTACCGTATGTTTTGTATTTAATTTTCATTAAATCTTGAAATTAATGTTCCTTTGTCTGTTTTTAAAGAGGAAATTCTAAACTTTATTATACCCGAACTATGTAATTTTCTTCCTAACCGCATTTGTAGCAGTCACCAAATTGAACTTGAATAATGAAAATTAGTGGAAGTCCAAAACTTGGTCTGCATTTCTGATATGCTAATTTGGTCATTATTTGATAAAACTACTTCAACTAAATGTCATTTTACGGAGAATTTAATGACCTTTCTAATGGTCCTTAGCAAACTTCTTTAGCTTTTCAACTTGTTAAGAAATTCATGAATCAATAAGAACAAGTTGTTGACATATTTATCCTTTTAGCGGATTGACAATTCTGGTCGGTAATGTATTTTATCCAAACCTGAAATTAATTATCCGTTGAGTTGCTTGATGTGTGTGTGTGTGTGTGTTTAGAGAAGATTCTAAACTCTGTTATGCCGGTTAATTTAACATTTTCTCCCAACGAAATTTATATCACGCAACAGAATAAAATTATTGGGTAATGAAAGATTATGAAAATCCAAAACTTAGTCTGTATTTCTGACACGTAAAGTTTGTGATAATTTGAACGAAAATAGTTGTTCTAGGTGTCATTTCACGCAGAATTTAATGAGCTTTCTAATGGTCTTTAGTAAAATGATTTAGCTTTTTAAATTGTCAAGAAATCCCCATATCTATTAGATCATGTTTTTGACATGTTTCCTTGCATGTAATAAAAGTTTTTACATAAGACGCTTAGTAAAATATCTAAACTAAGTTAATTTATTGTTCTTTCACATTTAGTTTTTTTTCTCTAAAAACAATTATAGAGTAGGTTAAGATATCAATGAATAATGTAAGGACTGACACAAATTGTTAACGATCGAAAATAATGCATAAATCTAAAGAGAATATTTCAACCCCACATTATTACAAACGAGAATATTATATCAACAGTATATAGTTATTATATTTTGTAAGATAGAGTAAACTATTTGATAGGTAGTAATTTTCTTACTTCCATTAACGATGGAACATAAAAAGTTAAGTATCTATTGTAACACACGTGGGATTATTAATGGATATGATCGTTAACAAGGGATAACGTTTTTAATGAATTGGCCTAGGTCAATTTGTGGTGTAAAGACATTGCCCATTTAGGAATTTCGCCAGGAATACCATTTGGTACTAAAAAGTAGAGCGTGTGAGCTCGTGCCAAGACACTTGTTGACACAGGTCGCGTATTCACACATCCATTTTGCTAGACAGGGGGGAGAGTGGAAATATGCGTGCCCAAAGCTCTCGGTTGTATTCACATGAACAAAAAGTACATTTGTAGAACTGACTGCAGTGAACGTTGAAAAGATTGAGGTAAATGTGAGATATTGTCAAGTTCCATTGTTTTGGAAGGATCGAAGCGCAAAGGGCCTCACAAACACGCTATGCTGACATTATGAGGGAGAGAGTTATTCGTCAAAAACCACACATACAATTCTGCACACACCTTTTGTGTTACAATCTAAGCTCTTTTCTATTTCATCCCCTTGACTCCCTTTTCTCTTTCCCTCTCTCACTCTCTCTCTCTCCTTCCATCTCTTACTATTAATCCAAAGTACTCTCTATATGTTACACGTAAAGTTGTGACACTTGATGATGGATTGCGCTTAGTTGGATGAAAAGTAACTCTCGTACAATGATTCCAGACGTATATTCAGTCATTTTTTTAAAGTCAAGTTTAGTGATGACATCCAAGACGACAGTTAAAAAAACTAAAGGGAAAGAGAAATTAGAGGTTGATTTTATTGCGATTGGCACTCACGATGTGATTGACTACTTAATTTGAGAGATAAAATCGTTTTATGACAAATGAAAGGGAGAAATTACAGGTGGACGTAATTGGAGAAATTTTCTAACTAATCAGCGATAAAATAATTATCATTTCACAAAAGTTTTTACAAATCCTGATATTTCTCAATTGCGAAGGCCCAGAAAATGTTCATCCCTATAAACTGGTACATATTCCGATAATTAAGTCCTATTTGCCAATACTCGAATCTACTGCGAAACCAGCTTCGATATACACAAAGCAAAGGTTAGATTGAATCACGTAGAGCCAATCATGTCTAATTTTAGATTACATATATGTATATCCACACAAGTTTATATACAATTCCAGAAAGAAAATACAAATTAGAAACAATAAAAGCTACGAAATAAAATAATAGGCTAGGTAATCTGTCATTAATTTTTTATTTATATTCAAGTGAATATACGAATGACTTTAAAATTGATTTTTAGAAATATTAATCGCTCTCAGCAATTCGGATTAATTAACTGGAAATGGTTTTAATCATCAATATATATCAGTTGCAAACAAATTAGTTTCAGGTTACAGTACAACTTAACTAAATTTGAAATGAAACGTTGCTTCTACACGACGTGGATTATATTGAATTTGTATTGATATATAGATGGTTTCGACTTCGAGAGCAAGCCCGAAACATGGATCAATAAATACTTGATTAAGTGACTATTAATTTACTATCTGTTGTAGTCCTTAGATTAATAGGTCTGAGATGACATTGCAAGAAAATTTATTCGATAAACATGGAATATGTGAATATATAAAATATGAATATATATATATGTGTGTTTCATTATTATTAATTATAAATTAGACTTATTTATTATTAAATTGGGTATAAAACAGATAAAGATGAATTTAGTAAATATGAAGTATAAAAAAATTATAAGAACAGAATATTTCACAAGAAAGACGAACTACATTCTTAAATAAGTCGGTAAGAAATATTGAAATGTGGATTAAACGTGACAGATCATTAAATCAGCAAAAATTCAATGCTCCATCTGGTAAATAAGTAGCAATTATATTAAATTATCCTTTTAGATAATCCTGAATGGACTGTAAACATTAAGCAAAGTCAAAGTTAGAGCAAAGTTACTCCTTTACAGTTTTAGATGTATCGTCTTTCATATAGATGAACTTTTAATCCATGTTTAGCATTAGGAAAATTAACTCAATAATAAATAGTTGATGTCTTATCGAAAGAAGAAGAAGAGCTATTAAAATACATTCCTTAACAGAAAAAAAATTACACGTTCTCATCAACAATCTTTTATGGATGCTATGCGATTAGTTCCAGAATTTGGAAAACCAGATTTATTTTTTACTATGACATGTAATCCAAAATGCTTGCTTACCTTCAACATTTATTGGATGACCACGTTCTCATCAACAATGTTTTATGGATGCTATGCGATTAGTTCAAGAATTTGGAAAACCAGATTTATTTTTTACTATTACATGTAATCCAAAATGCTTGCTTACCTTCAACATTTACTGGATGACCACGTTCTCATCAACAATGTTTTATGGATGCTATGCGATTAGTTCAAGAATTTGGAAAACCACTTTTATTTTTACTATGGCATGTAATCCAAAATGCTTACTTACCTTCAACATTTACTGGATGACCAAGTTCTCATCAACAATCTTTTATGGATGCTATGCGATTAGTTCAAGAATTTGGAAAACAAGATTTATTTATTACTATGACATGGAATCCAAAATCCTTACATCCTGTAACTGCGTCCGATCGACCTGATATTGTAGCCAGAGTTTTTCAAAAAGAGTACAAGAATTATTGACTGAAATAGAAAGAAACAAAATTTAAAAATGTGTGCAAAAATTACCGATGGAAAAATATCTGAAATTCTTTAATATTGTAAAGCAGTTTTAAGTTCATTATATGGAAATCAAAACATGAATTCACCTCGCATGCATCCTGGGGAGAAAAATTGGACAAAATATTATCCGAAGCCATTTTGTATTCAGAAAGTAGTTATCTTTCTAAAAATTATGCGGAATAGACGACGAACTGATGGTAAACAAACATTTTATTAAAACAAGGATGAATTAAATGTTTGGGAGAAGAATCAAAGTGGAACAATTTGACTTTAGACTCACTAAAATTAAACAAAGTAAAGCTATTGAAAAAATTTGAACAAATTCTATTCGAAAGAGATATCCGTAAATTACAGACTTCCTCATCTCTTAAAGTTTATCCTTGGCTACCGTTGTATGCTGGTACACAACCATACCTCCAAAGTAAAATTTCGCTACCGTATATCAAAATAGTATCCCAAATTCGACTGTTGAATGAGTTTAATACTAGATTGTTAATTAAAGGTAAATCCTTCAAACTTTCTAGGGATAAAAAATGTAAATGCATAGAACAAAGGCCTCTTAGCGATATTTACCATATGTTTACTTGTTGTGACTCCGTACAGGACATTAGGAAGCAATACATATCAAGCTCAGATGATGAATTGAAGATCAAGGAAGATTGGATAAACTTAATTAGTAAAAAAGAACCCTCTTCAATTAAGAAAATTGTCACCTACGTTACAAAAGTTATGGAACAATTATATACTGATTAACAAATGACATTTGTCAAATATGTAAATACTCTGTAAGAAATAATTCTAATCGAACTCCTTTGTATGGATTATTAAATCCTAAATCAAATAAATAAATATAATATTGTTATAAGGGTCATGATTGTGCAACAGTAGGTTATAAGGACAATAAATAAATCCAATACGATGAAATTAAACACCATTTAAACACACGCTATGTATGTTTATCAGAAACAATGCATATTATATGAATATTCTATGCACAAGGAGTCACATGCAACGTATAGATTAGCTGTACATTCGCCTAATCGACAGTCAATATGCTTTAAAGAAGGATTAGAAGAAGAAGAAGAAGAAGAAGAAGAAGAAGAAGAAGAAGAAGAAGAAGAAGAAGAAGAAGAAGAAGAAGAAGAAGAAGAAGAAGAAGCAGTTAATGAATACATAAGAACCACATAAACGTATTTTTGTTGAGTCAGCAAAAACTTGTGAAATAAGGGAACAAATTACTAAACCTATAATTTTTTTATTACAAAAGATATCGAAAAATACTTTTAAAAAATTTTCTTAATTTATATGAGCGGTGCAAAATCGTTTAAAGATATTAAAACTTTTACATGTAATACTTTTACAGAAGCTGGGCGTCCAAGAAGTTTGATGGCAAACAATAATGAATAGGATAATTGTCTGAATGAATTTGTAAGCATGAAATTTCCTAAAGAACTTTGTCGTCTATTTGCATATATATGTGTGATTGTCTGCAAATGCTTTCGATTTATGCGAAATGTGACTTTTGATAATAATTTACCTGTGGAAGTATCAATTCAAAAATAATTTATTAGTACTAAAAATGAAGAAATGGTAGTTTTGTCATTAGCATCGACTGGTATAGCTCCTAATCATTTAAAAGGTGGACGAACTTTACATTCTATGTTTAAATTTCCTATACCAATCAATGAATCAAAAAGATAAAAATAATATTTTTTCAAAGGAATTTTTAAATTATTTAACACCAGATGGTTTATTTGATATTAATTATCATTGAAATTGAACTCTATAATTATGATTTTAAGAAATATAAATTTGGTTCAAGGATTAGTTATAAAATCCACATTGAGGAATGTTTATTCAGCCGAAATATTTATTGGAAAATCTAACGGAGAAATAGTTTTCATTCGCCGTATTGATTTATTCTTTTCACAAGTTGCGTTTACTTTCAAAATGTTAAAAATACAATTTTCTATTAAACTTAATTATTCAGTGGCTATCAATAAATCTCAGGATCAATCTTTTTTCATTGCGGGTTTTTTTTTGGATTAAATAAAAATCTTTTTATTATTTTAAAAAACCTTTTTCTGAAGTTGGAATTTTATTTCGAAATATATAATAAAAAGATTTTATTCTCAGCGAATAGGGAAATTGTCTTCTTGTTGAGAATAGAGAAAGAGCTTTTCTTTTTTGTATAAAAATTTCTCATTTCGCAAAATGAGTTCCAATATTTCCTTTTTCATATACATATTCTGCCTATACCAGTAGACTATGCTTTCCGGCCTGCTCACATGGGGTACTTTCTTTGAATTTGTAGAATCCATTTTTTCTTGCTGTTTGGATGTCCTTTAGTGAAATATTAATTTTTTATTAAATATTCAGAATAAAATATATAATCAATAATCTAGTTCCATAAAATTAATCAAAGTCAAAATCTATTTCTTTCAGTTAATATAATATTAGTTTTAATTATCAAATGACAATTTGATTAATGTTTATTTTACATATTCGGTTCGATGAATTGAGCCAAAAAATAAACTACACTTGCTTTCATAATTATTTCGCCTCTATAAAATAAATATTGTTGTTTTCATTTTTCTCGACATCAATATTGATCCATTTCAGATTATATAATTGAAGAGCTTGAGGGGTTTATTGAATGAACACAACTTCTTGGTGGAATTCGAATTAACGAAGACTTATCGAAAACGGAAATGACAATAATATAAGTGTAACCTTTCCCTCCAACAAATTCTCATCATTGGAATTTGAAAAATCAAAAACAATAATTAAAATTACTTGAAATAAATTTCAATCAAGATAATAAATATAAATCGTTAATATAAAGTGATTTTAAACTTTTGTGAATTTAAAAAAGGGGATAAATTACACGACAGTGATAACAATTATTTTTGGCAGTTTGACCTCACCAATAGTGGTTTAACCTCAAGCTTTAAATATTTGCAATCGATGCTGTGGGGTCTATGAGTCGTTGACTCCTCTCCTGTGCTTTTCTCCTCTTCATATAGCACTCTCTCTCTCTCGGCTTCTAGCCGCCTCTCCACCCGTTCTTCAATGTCTTTCGCTCTAACTGCCTCCCTATGTCTCATCTCTTTTCTCTTTCGTCCCTTCACCAGCAGTGCTCTTCACTCGAGAATAGCGCTCTCCTACCGACAGAGAAAAGGACCTACCATACGAAGGAGATATTATCACTTCATTCCAGTTTGAAATAAGTGTACTATTTGTCATTATACTTTTTCATTATTTCAAATTAATTTTTGCCATTATTTACTTGAAGAGAAAATAAATTTTCTTTTAATTATTTCATAAGACGTGGAATAATTCTACTTTTTGTAAACTTTTGATACAAGGATAAAAAACCGATTTTGTCAGACACTAGACAATTAAATATTCAACGTCCAACTAAGAGCGGCGCCTACTACTGAAAACTGATTTAAAAATGGTTTTATGAGATATTCTGAGCTATTATTTATTAAAAAAATAAATCATTTCAACTAAAAATTCCCGCCTATCATTTTAAAAATATTGAAAAATAAAAGCGTGATCTAAAATAATTGATATTAGTCAGACATGAGATGGTAATATTTTTTTTAACAATATTAAAAATAAACTTAATTTTCCTACATAAATTTTATTTTTATTGCAAATAATTCAGTTAGAGTAAATAAATAATATATGCTGTAGAAATAAAATGAAGAAATTCTCATGATAAACTCGTGTGATTAGTTTTCAGTTCAATGTGGCTAACTGAAAAATCAATACTACGTATACGTGCTATGCGTGATATTAATAATTGTACCTTGTTCAAAGAACTATTTCAATTCCATGTGAAAAACGTATTTATTGTCGTTGGGTATCTGTTATTTGTCAATATATCAGCAATATTGAAAATTATATTGAAAAACGGGTGCATGAAATAAATACGAAATTCTAATGAATAGAATGAAATTTTTTTTAATCATTTTTCAATTAATAATTTTCTATAAACAATTTAACAAACGATTATAATTTTTTTTCACGATTTCTAAAATTTAAAAAAAATGTTCTTCTCTAGAAATCTCCATTAGATTCTTTAACGTAAGAGTAATGACTTTGTGTCTAACATAAAGTTTTCCAAATTGAAGAAACTTTTTTCATTTAAAAATGATTATTCCATTAAAGTTTACTATAAAATTTTTGATTCTTGTTTCATATATTATAGTTTAGTTAAAAGTTTTTTTCTCTATTTATACTTTATACGGATTTTACAATAAGAGAATTGAGTCCTTCTTCTATTTTTCATTCTCTTATTTCTTTCCTTAACTGTAGAGAAATTGTATTGGGGAAGTTCTTCTTTTTACACGTAGAATTTCTCTTTTAAGTTTCGAAGTACCTTTTAACTACAATATCCTGTAAGCTGCTATCTATAATGTTTGCATTCGCAAAGAATTTCATTCCCTCAAGTGTACTTACCGAACTGTTTTGAAATACAATTTACATTTGACCAAGTCAATGTATTTTCTGAAAGTATTTCCTTTCTTCTTCTTCTTCTTCTTTTTTGTCTACTTACTCGCTTAGGTAATGTTCTTGATTCTTTCTCTTCTTTAATTTCATGGAGCCAAAGTTCTCTTAATCCCCTAAGATCTTTGTTAAATTATTCTTTCCTAGACCACACCCCTTCACCTCGATAATACTTGAATCCTTCCTTTATCCGATGAAAGAAGCTCAAACTTAGTTTATAACTTTGAAGAAAAAAAAGAGACGAGGGCAAGCTGATAAGATTTCGATCTAAAACTGATTCTATAGAGAAAAATTATTTTCAATTTTTTTTTTCAATAAAATAAGATTAATTCGATTGGAAACATAATTTTCTTTAATTCTATCGGGGAAAAAAAGATTTTTGACACAACACGTACAACTTAACGTCTTGCACTTTTAATTATAATTGGTTGTCAACAAGTTGAATGAATATGTGTTAATTTTATATTTATTTTTAACAACTGAATACAAGTCTTTTGAAATTGATTTTTTGAGAGAGAGAAGGCGTTCCAAATAAACCAAGCTTCAGTGCTGCTATTCACTGAAACAAGAATTAATTATTAGACCGTAAAAATATAACAATTAGAAGAATTTAAATATGTTTACCTTGTCTAATATGAAGAATTTCTTCGGAAGGAAAATCGGTTTCGGCTGTAGAAGGTTGACGGGACACAATCAGTTTCTAGTCCGGAGTCTGAGAAAAACTTTGACCTGCTCGAGGTGAAAGGCTGATTACTGCTTCTCAGGAAATCCTCACATTGATGCGTGATGTTCAAATGACAAATTCGTAGATGAAACCTCAATGATGTATTCGTGAAATGTACTTCAAATTACGAATTCTTGGATGTACTTCAAATGACGAATTCTTGGATGTACTTCAAATGATGAATTCGTGAATGAACTTCAATGATGTATTTGTGAATTACTTGAGACTCGCGTGAAGAATTCCGGGGTGATCTTTAGACTTCAGTAATAGTAGCGATGTGTTCAGTGGTTTTCTTTAGACTGACTAATTAGTAACGATGAGTTCGGGGGTGTTCTTCAGACTGCCCTTTTTCCTTAACAGAGTCCTTTTATACAGGTAGGCCATGCATAAATTAGGGGAGGTATCAATGATTGTATAGTTACATGTACATGGTCCACCCCTCAGGTTAACTTCTCAATTGGTTTTCATTAGCCTCACTCACATAACATTTCTTATTTTTAGGGAAATCAAT
>JUFY01032243.1:0-31129 GCA_001855655.1 Leptopilina clavipes
TGTATATATATATATAGTAAATTAGAATCCAATCTGTTCTTGATTAATAGCTCTTTGTCGCAATAATCTCACGTAAATGTACGTTAGCTCTCTCACTCACGAATCCAACTCTCGTGGTTTTGATGTGGTAAACGCTGTCACGAGTGCACTCGACAGTCGAGCATCTGTCATGCCTTGTTATCATATATTGAATCCTGTAAAATCATCGGTAAAATTAAAAACAATATTCGAGAATAAAGATTCACAAATTCGGTGCAATTTGTGTGAATTTATTAAAATATACACGGAAGTGCTCTCAAATCTTTTTGATTTTAAATGACATTTCCCGAGGGTTTTAGAGAAAGGGAGAGAGAGAGTTTTTTTTGTGATCAAGTGCCGAAAGGAAGAGAGGCGTCAATTTGGATTAAGCCGCACATTCACTGGAATGAAAACAATGATTTCCGCTTACAAAGAGTCACAGCAGTGCCTATAATTCAGGGAGTGGTTCATCTATAGACTCTCCCTTCGAGAATGAAACCGCGCGTGGAACATGTGATTTTCTCACTGTCCTTACCGCACGCATCCCAACGAGGGATTCCCCAATGGAGTCGAGAGTAAGCCCGGAGGGAGGTAGGTGGGGTGCTTGATAGTTGGGTTCTTGTCCTGTTTGATACCACGTGCTCGGCACGATCAAAGAGTCGAGAGCATATCCCGCGACCTTTCATTTCGATGTCAAAGACTTATCACGCCCATCGCCCTTGTTTTAAACGACCCTATAACAGATAATTAATCACAATCTTCTCTGACTTATAAATTAACAGAAAAAACATGAAAATTTTTATATTTATGTTGACAATATTATTTATTGAATTGATAAAATTTCTTCTCTTTTAGATTAGTTTGGCTGTTGATTGAAAAGAAAATGAAAACGAATATGCTTCAAATTGAATGTCATCGGTTTAAAACAAATTGGACCAATTAAAAGAAGATTTCGGTGAGTAAAACTAAGTGAAACAATTAAAATATTCATTTTTTAAGCGAATGAGAATGAAAGAGATGTGTGAGGGGTTGGAGTTTATATGCATGGATGAATTTGAAGTGTGAAGATCATTGACAACTAGGGAATGATGGGTATAAGGAAGGACTTTTGAGCTCTGTCGCGGGAGCACACGAGACAGAAGGTCTCTTGTGCAAAGTGGACCAATACAAGGGGGTGAAGCAAAGGGTAAGAGGCAACCTCGATCCCGTTTGATACCACGTGCTCCGGCACGGTTAAAGCGCGGGTATATCCCCCTACTTCCTTTCATTTCGATATCAAAAGGCTGCGCTCCCGGGGTTGCTAAAGCGTTGCTTCTCGACTTTGCAAGTCCCGCCCTTCACTTCTACTCTTTCTCACTATCTTCCTGTCTTTGTTACACGATCCGTGAACTCCTTTTACTTTGTATCGGCGCGAATTAAATTTCATACTACTACTCTAACTTATGACTCTACTTTAAATCTCCAACCCTTCAATGTTTATACATCATCCTCATTTCCAATCTGTGATGAATAATCTCATTAATTACTAAACCGATTTGCCAAATCAATCACCGAATATCTAATTAGAAATTTAATTTGAATCTATCTGCTACTGTTTCGAACCTTAATTAATAAAGGCAAAAATTTTTTGCCAACTCGTTATGATGAAAACTAACTTGATATAGCGACCTCCTTCCTATTGAGACAGGTATTGATCGAGTTTTTGTTATAATGATATGAATTCTTGAATTGATTCAATCATTCATGCTGGTTGAATCGATGCACTTAAGTGCTGGATACAATCGAGAACATTCAGACACGAAGAAACCTCATTGAGTGCAACTATTATTCTTTTGTTGAAGTCGCCTACAACAGAAAGAAACCCTTATCTGAATATTCACCGATTCTTTTGTATATCGCGCACAGTCTTCATCGCAATCTTTGCTTATGTCTAGACAAAACGTAATAAGAATGAAAAAAAATTGTTTTTCAAAACCACATCATCATCATCATCATCATCATCATCATTTTAGAAAATTAATCTATCATTCTGTAAAGTGCTTTGATCCTTGTACCTAAGCTATTTGAGTAATGAATTAATGCATGAAGCCCCGAGTTGTTTATGTATCAGATAATCCGACGCTGACATTAAAAGAGAGGATATGGAGAGCGCTCTACTCTCGAGGAACTGACTGATGTAGATTCAATAATTTTGACGCCAATATTCCTCAATCGAAATCAAATCAATTGATAAAATAAATATTCGAATATTGGACATACATCTTGTAGGAAGAAAAGAGAAAAGTTAGCGGGATTTATTTGCAGTAAAAATGGATACTTCGGAGAGATAAAATCTTGGTGCATCAGGTTCACCAGCTGTTATTGTTGTTGTTGTTGTTAAAGGAGGCTCTCGCAGTGTGGAAAATTGCTGCTAGTGACGCTTTTCCCGTTTTCTCTTTTAAATCATGCACGCGATTACAGAGTAGTACGCCGGAAGTTTATGATCAGTAGTCTGACTTTTTTTGCCAGCGTTACTGACCGAGCGCAAAAACACGATGAGAGCAACACAAAGCCAGCATCGGCCAATGCCGCGTCGGGAGCATAAGGCAAGGATAATGGTATTAAGGCTTAAAGAGACCTTAACCTAACCGTTAGTTTATTGGCGTGAAGGAGTCGCAGAGCGTGTCTACATCAAAGCTGCCGCTTCCGAGTCTCTCTCTCTTTCTCCTTTCCCCTCTGCTAGAACCATCCTATTCTACACCGACGGTCCCGTCGTCATCACTGCCGTCGTCTCTCTTATGCACCTCCCAATCCCCATGTACATTGACTACGCGGCCCTCTTTTGCTTTCACCTCAATTCTCTTCACTCACGATCTTTGTCCTACGATCTATAGACATCTATTAATATTCCTCCTCCTCCTCCCCCTTCTCTCTCTCAAGGGGAGAGGACACAATTTTGCATCGTGTCAGATTATAGATTCCCCCATTCGACAATAATCTCCTTTTATCAGACCGAGAGTACGTGCCTCAAACAAAATGATTCATGTTTCTTGAGGGTAACAAGATAGGCGTAAAATTTCATTATGTCAAAACCCTGTTAGGGTAGCAGAATTTTAGCAACATTCGAAATATCTGAAATTAGTGGAAATTAAATGATTAATTCAATACTTATTAATTATTAATTTAATTTAAACTCTATGATATTCATTCTCATTTTCTCGAGCTTAATAATTACAATCACAATCACAATTTGTCTAATTATGCGCATGAAAGACCTATTAATTTAGTTAGCCCCAATGTCCGCACGAAGCTTAAGTCTCATCCAAAATTAACGTTTCATATCATATATAACTTCAAAGCGCAGATGAATGTTTATTACATTCAAGAGGATGTAAATTTCATCATTGATCAATCAGGAACGTAATAGATTTATAAATCAAAATTCTAAGAACATACCAATTAATTAGTAAATCAATTTCCAAAGGATAATAATTAATATAGCGTTTTAAAGTTCAAATTTCTAAATTAACGGTATAAAAGGTTTATCAAAGTTTTTCCATATTCTATATTATAGTGATTATAAAATCCTTGTAAATGATCAAAGGAAGGTCAACTGAATAAAAATACTTCATGATTGAATCTTCTTTCTAAATCTGAATTAGGAAAAAAAACTCATTTACTGATTAAATTTTTACTATGAATTAAACATAATTTAGTAGACAAATATTTATTTATTTCTTCTCAACTCTTAAAACTTGAGAAATACTAATTTTTTTGAAAAATATTGAGATAGAGAAAAAAATTACGTTCTTTTCAATGTTTGGAATAATTTACGGCACATTAATTTTAAAAGGAAAATTTATCAAACGATATTTAAAAAAAATGTTCTTAATTAATTTAAGAGAAACTTGGTAAAATTTTGAGATTCTCTTTGGCCCTACTCGTGACCTGATTTTCCCGAGATAGTGTTAACTTGTATATATCGATTTGCAACCTAAAAATAAAAACCGTTGCCAAAACGAGAATAACACGTTAAAGAATAATAGAAAGCCAAAATATTTATTAGAATTTCTACATAAACGAAAATTTTTTATGCGAAAGATTTTTTAGTTTTCTATAAAAAATTTCTATTTAATCAAATTTTTATTTTTCCCGAAATATATATACAGTTCTTTTAATTCACATTGACATTCATTGACTTTGAAGTTATATGTAGATATGTAAAAAAATGAAAATATTTTAATGATTAAAATTTGTCGTTGATTTATCCACAAGATTTTTTTTCACCCTGTAATGTCAGGGAATTTAAACTTGAAACTAAGCGAAACGTGACGTTATTGGGGTTACACTTGTAACTTTACGTATATATGAGGGTGGAGTGAAAAGTATTATATGAAGAGTATATATGAACAAGTCTGCGTATATATCCATAACCTTTTAATTTTTTATGCTCTAAAGAAAGCTGACGACGGGGACGCTAATTGAAATCCATGCTTATGCACCTATTAACTATATTTATATCAATGTGAGATTACGCGTTAGAGCAGAAATGTTATTGAAAATGCGTATATCCTTTGATCAAGCCGTGCGAGACTTTTTATATTATATAGGTGTTTTATAAAATACATACATGTGAAACTCAAGCGTATACCACTGTTCAAATTTTGTTTCATTTTTCAAAAAACAAATTTTGTTTATTTAAAAATATTATTATTAACTCTTTGGGACTCTCAGAGTCACAGGGTATTTCTTTTTACTCTTATGGCCATTTAACAGTAATTTTTCTTACCAAATTGTTCATTAAACGAATTTTTGGTTCATCAATTTTTTGTCAGAACTTTTATTCCGTCGAATTTTTAATGACATAATTTCTATTTTACTGAATCTTAACTTGTACAAACTTTCAGGTGTACGAATTACCATTTGGAGAAATAAAAATTCTCTGCCATTACAAATTTGACTAAAAGAAAATTCTGTTATGTACAAATACTGATAAGTTTAATAATAATTCGTTTAAATAAGTTCTGTTGAATGGAAATTCTGTTAAATGGACATTCAGTTACGTAAATAATTTGTTAATATTAATTTGATTTAAAAAATTCGTTAAATGGATATTGAGTTTTATAAAAATTCCGTAAGTTGATGATTATTTTTTTCAATAGATTCATTTTTTGTTTAACGAATTTAAAAAATAGAATTAAAATCAATAGAAAAATGGAAAATGTATGAAATTTTACCTTATATGAATTACACATTTGTCCGAGATGAATATTTGAAGACAATTGATTTGAATTTGCCTATACTCCTATATGATTTGGTGCCATTGATATGTTTCTGAAGAATTATAAATGATTAAGGCTTCCATATTCCGTAATATATAAAGTACAGTAGACGATGAATCAATACTAATTTCTTCTTCAGAGAAGCGTTCATGTGCTGTTTGCAAATAATAGACATCAGTTTCCTACAAACGTGCAAATTTAGGGGAGTGACAGACACTATTGATTCAATGAAATTTTCCCTTGAACGTATAATTAAACAATTCTCCATTCTATTCAAAAGTCTAATTATGTAACAATGCGAAACAACAATAGTATCAATTTTGTTGAAAATTCCAATGAGAATAATGAAGTATTGTTTCGCAATATTTCTGAAAACAGAGTAATGAATATTTTAGTCAAGTGCAAAATAAATCACGTATTTATTTAATAGAAATTTAAAAAAAAGAAGTTCAGATTAATTAAATTTCCAGACTTTTAAAAAAAAAAAGAAAAAAAAAATAGTGAATCAACTTGTTTGGAAATTTAACATGTTTTTTCACAAATTTCTTAAGTAATGCAATTTATTAAATACATTTAATTTACCTTTCTATTTATAATTTTTTGGTAAATACTTCATTACCATATTTATATAAATGAAATTACGGAGTGAAAAATTAAAAAAAAGAATGATTAAATCCTCGGGAGAATTTCAGTCTCTTTTTAAGTCTAGTTGCAGTAGAATAAATTCACTTTAAAAGTGAACAAGTTTCTATGAGGATCAGAGAGCCGTCGATGAAAAGAAGCCACGAAAGGTAGAAAAACTAGCTCGAGATGAACGTATAGTAGGAAGGAATGAGTTCTGCTGGTAGGGACAGGCACGTACAACAAAAATGACTGCGATCGTTTGCTCCAACCATCAGAGTACAATCAGAAAGAGAATTATAAGTTCTTCGACATTGCCGAGGAAGCCCAGGAGAAAAGACACGAGGGAGGAAAAAGAAGATCTCTATATACAGAGACGCGTGAAATGTCTTCAAGCGGAAAGCCACAAGTCTGGGCAGGGGGGGGGGAGGGAGGATGGAAACATTTCTCCCCTGTGTAAACGACCCTTGGTGGAAAAAAAGAAATTCTAACTCGATACACAGCTACACCCCTGATACTCACTGAAAAATTTCTCAACAAAAAAAACATTATCGTTATAAAGAGGAAAATTGAAAAGTATAACAATGTTGTTATTATGACTTACCTGCACGACGACCTCTCAAGGCACCGGCTTCTTCTCTCTTGGTGATGAGGCGTTTTTTTATTACGAGGGTCCGCCTTTCTCATGGAGCAAAAGCTCAAAATAGAGGCCCATGCCCGAAGGTGTCAACTCTCGCCGAGGCCACGCCGTTGGCACATCGCGATGCCCACTTCCTTGTGTCCCTTTAAATCCAAGCCGTTTAACTTGAACAAACACACACTTCACAAGCAGTTGCGAAAAACAGTTTTCCAAATGGTAAATTCGTGATAAATCTTGATATAGACTGGTGAATCTTGACGCAATTCATACGGTTATTCATTAACACACAACACCGTCCCCGTCGCCATCAACTCCTAGCCTCGCACACATATACACACAGTGAAAAAATAGTCACGACTTTTGCGCCTTCTGGCGCTCATTTAAACAACTTTCGTTCAAAGCGCGGCCAATCAACGAGCCGCATGCCCTGTGACATCAACACCCTCGAGCTTCCAATCTGCAGAACCCTGCACTTTTTAATTTTCCCCTAATTTCCCTTGCACTACCTTTCTCCTTGAAATTTTTTCACGAAAATCACTTAGAACTTCTTTTTCAATTTATCCACTTGTTGAAAACTTTTATTTTTTATATATTATTACTCTATTTTGTGAAAATGTAATTAGGAGCTAATTTTTTCAAATTCCCGCCAAAATTGGTTTAAAATTAAAGGTTAATCACGTGATCATTTGGCACATTTTACAATGTCAACTGCTTTTTATGTAAAATTATTATAGTGACTGGCTAAAGGAATAAATTGTTTAATTAAAAGGATTAAAAGGTAATAGATTCAATTACAGGGATTTAATTAAAGATATATTAAAAGAAATAGTGACGAGAAAAAAAATGAGATATGCGTTTAATAGAAGATAAGTATTGTCGCACACCTTGTAAGGAAATAGAGAGTGAGAGGGGAAAAAAAAGGTTGTGAAAACCGATGATTATTGTCCAAGTACCATTGGTACGAAGGCAGCACCTTGTTCCTACTTGTAGCAAATACCCGTTTCTTTGATCCTCGCGTCTCTTTGATCTCGCGACACCCCCCGGACGTCCTCCGGCTCCCAACCCTTCGCCGGCGCTTCACAAGTAACTCAACTTTTCCTCCCTCTCCTGGGCCACACAAAGTGCATGATGCCGTCTAACAAAACAATTTCAAAGTCTCTTCAATGTGTGCCTTGCAGCATTGTGTGTATTTGCCTCAAATAAAAAGCGAAGTCTATTGCCTTCGCGGCTTCATCGTCCTTTTTTTGTTTTCTTCTTTACCCCCGTATAAGGAGTAGAAAGTATCCTTGAAAACAGAGGAGACACTTTAACTGTCTTTCCTATATGTATATTTTTCTTATTTCTGGAGCTTCACTTCATTTCGCATTTCTCCAAGACTTCTTTTCTCCTACAATCACTTTTTCATATTGTTCATATTTTCATTTTATTTCAGTTTTAATGAATCTGGAAAAATCCCATGAGATAAAAAACGATATGCAATACTTTTTTTTTGTATGGAAAAATTATTATTATTATCAAAATTGAATTGTAATTTGAAGGATTTATTATTATGAATATTTTCCCGCTTGTTTGTTTTGTCATTTGGGGAGAAGAAAATTTTTTTATTTTGCCTAGAAATCTTTTTCTTGTGTGCTTAACATTTTATTTTTTCTTTTTACAGGAAAAAATGTTAAAGAGAAATCGTGTTTTGCTTTTCAAGTGCGATTAGTGAAACGTTAGCAGAATTAGGAGGACGAAAAGTTCTGGACATCGATGTCCAGGAAAGTTAAATTCGTTACCGAAAAGAGCTGGACCCTTGTAATGAATGGCCTTACCCTCAGGAAAATTGCTTTGATGGGGAAAAGAATTGCTCCAATCTAATGTCTGTTGAATGCCAATGAAAAGGGCGAAAATGGTAAGAAATTTTCTCCAAGTATTATTTATAAGTAACTTTAGTTTTTACTATTTTCTGAAAATCAAACAAAATGATTTACAATCCATTGAAAGAACAAAATTGCAACTAATAGAATTAACTTAACCGAAAAATATTAATTTTTTACAACTTTATAAAAAATCCGTTTGAAATTGGAATATTTTCCCCAATTAATTTGAATTAATTAATTTATGTAATTTTAATTTATTTCAAATTAACTTAGGACAGGACAATTATTTAAATTATTACTTAAATTTCTTTTTTATATGGAAAGATAAAAATACAGACATTTTGATCACTCGAGTGAAAAATAAAATTATCTATTAAACAAAAGTAGGCGCATGTCAGTTCGTTGTAAATGTCCCCTTTGCGAAAATCCAATAAATTACCCTTTGAAGTCAACATCAGATACTTATGCTTTGAACAGACCGAAAGTTAAATATAAAATAAAATAAAAAAATTGTAAACTTTAATTTTACCCAAGTGAGCGTAAAATTCATTATCTATTTTGATTGTAAATATTTAGGAAAATGTATTTCCAATTTATTTTTAATTATTTGTTATTTTTATCATTCATAATCGATTGAATTTTGAGTCTGTTCTAATTTTCCTCTTCATGATAATAAGTTAACGATTCAGAAGATAAGGGATGCTGTAGATAAAAACGAACCCTAGTTATATCCCTCAGCAATAGTATCGTAGAATAATAATCTCCCAAAATCGATATTTAAATTTTAAAATTAAAAAAAAAAAAGTTTTTTTATATTAAAAGTAATAATATTTTATTTCTTAATACATAAATTCTTGTAATATTAACAAACATAATTATAATAATATGATTAATTATAAATTAATAATATAAATAAGAGAAGAAGAAAATTAGAAAAAATTCATATAGTTATCTATATACAAGTTTCTTTTTATCTTATAAATTTATAAATACTTCCAATCATTTTTTCAATATTACAAAGGATATATCAATTCCCCGCAAATTACATTATTTACAATTCTATTCCATTCGATAGAAGGATAAAATTTAATTGTATCAGGAATACACTGTTTCCACGTTTTACTCCAAGAAGAAACAACCATTTTTGAAATTAAAGTAATTGGTTCCTTCTCTTGCCTTTTGTGCAGTTTGATATTTATACAGCCTGTAATTGAAATTTTTATTAGTCTTTTAATATTCATTTTTAAATTATAGGAATCAATTTTTTTAACTCACTGCTAACGCTATCGACACGAAATATCCAATTGACGAAAGTGTAAATTGGTATAACTTGAAGATGAAATTTCAGTCTTGTTAACGTGCCTCCTAGTCCTATCATTATTAATCTGAGCTGAAAATATCAGAATGTTTGTTCTGTATTGATATCTCCATTTAAAATTGAAATTTAATAATATAAATGAATGTTAATGTTATACAAACCGTAGTGAAAACAGAATAATAAACCCAAGTAGTTGGAATGAGAAATAAGAGAATCGTAAAAAGTAAAGTTCCCAAAAAAAGTTGATCCGGTTGATATTTACATGAATCCACTCTTTCTCTGAGTGGATTTTTTTTCTTTCCCAAAAAAAGTCTGAATAATGCTGTTAGACCTCTTAATTGAATATTGAATAATCTGCAATGAAAAGAATTTCTTTTAATTGTAAGTTTTCAATTTTAAATTGCTCTAAACTAAATTGATAATAATTTGCTTAACGTTTTACCTTGCTGCGTAAACGTAAATACAATATGAATGAAAGCTGAGAAGGGCTAAAAGATCGGCAATAATTGCAATTTGAAAAGTAAGACCCAAACGACCCAATAGTAATGCAACTTTAAAGGAAAAATTCATCACTGGTTCAATAATCGTCAGAAAAGTCCACCATAGATGAATATGATATAAAAAAAATTTGCCCAGTATTTCATTGAAACAAGAATTTAATTTTAGACCAGCTGGTGATCCCATTAACCAGTTAACCAATTGTTTTAAAGTCACGACAACTTTCTGAAAAAGAAATTATTTTTAATTTTTAAAAAAAATAAAAATTATATATTTTTCTAACAAGATAATATAACAACGAAATGTTTGATAATCAAGTAGTAAATATATTTTTAAGGAAAATTTTGAGTTAGTAAACGAAATTCATTATTTATTTTAAGATAATAAACAAACAAAAATACTTACGTCAGCGTTAGTCAACAATATTGAAGACGGAGTATCATCCTCAATAGTGAATAAAATGAATTTCAATACAAGAATTCCCAGAATCATATCAACGATCATTGCTAAAATATAATTGCCCGTTTTTATCGTAATTCTCTTCTCATGAATAATCGAGTTCAACATCCAATTAAAATTTTCCAACCAACCATTCCAATGTAAACCGAGAGTTGTGTATTTAAGAATTGGCAATAGTAAACTACTCACATTAAAAAGAAACAAAAAGGGATAAAACAAAAGGAATGCACAATTCGTCAATAAAAATTCTCGTGTACAATCGTTTAAAGTTTTTCTTCCAATTTCATTTTGCTTCGCTTTTTTCTTTAATAATTGTTGTAATTCCATAAAGTGATCTTTTGTCGTTGAACTAATGAAAAGTTCTGATTGGAGAAGTGATAATTGATCATAAATAATTATCATAATGTGACACATTGTTGGGGAAATATTTGTACCATTAACCAGAATACTTTTTAGACAATAATCATAATTCATCTGGTTATTATCATTTTCTGATTTAATGTACAAATTTATCCAGTTTGCACATTTTTTATCGGTCCATTCATTTTTTGTGCAAGTTCGAGAATAATATCCTAATATTTCAGTCTTATTTTTTACTGGTACGCTCGTTTGTCTTCCAAATATGTAAAATTTCTGAAGATCGTTTATCTCGTCATAAACTATTTTGCCGAACATTTGTCCCGGCTTTTCTTTATACAATCGATTTGGAATAAATATTAACATTGTTTTCATGGTGAATTATTCTGTAACAATGAAAAATTTTCTCATTATAGTGGACATAAACAATTCTAATTTATTATTACTATTTATTTTTATCGCAATTACTTAATTCATTAAATAATATAAAATCACTTTAATTTTTGCAATAACAATTAAATTTATATCAAGTCGTGCGGGTTTTTTTATAATAATAGTTAAAAACCTAACCTCTTTGATTGTTTTGAATTGACTTATTTCAGTGTAGAATTAATAAATTCATAATTTTTCACACTAAAAATAATGCATTTTTTTACAAAATTTAATTTACTGGACCTCAGCAGTAATTTTTGTATAATATTTTTACAATATTTGCACTTTTATCACATTTAGCAGGTATTTATGTTTGTTTAGCTGTCAAATGTCAAAATTTCCGGAAGTACATAGCGCTTGCAGCGCCTTCTTTCGTATGAAATTTTAAAATGAATACTCATCATTTCCGGTATTTATAAATGGAAACTTTAAAAGAAAGTAAACAAATGTAAAAAAAATGTCAATTTGAGTGAAGTTTTTTGAAATAATGATAGAACTTTGATGGAAAAATTTTCAAATCATCAAAGAGGTTAAAAATTTTCAAAGGACCAACGTTTTTGGAAAAGCCAGTAGGTTAGGATCATTTATTATGACATGACAGCAGGAACGCTCGCAAAGAATCAGTATAGAATGACTAAGCAAATTTATTTAGAAAGCGAAAGATCTAAAGAAAAGTTCTGGATTCAGTTGTTTTCTCACGTTGGAACTTGAACTTCTGTGTTTTATTATAAATTATGAGCGTTAAAAGATCTATAAATATGGTGAGTACTTTGAATATTATGTCCACACATGTTTCATTTTGTTGTTTTGATTTCGATTTTTCTTGCTACTACACAATCCCAAAAACATATAGCAAAGCATTCTTTTTATTAAAAACATGAATTCTTTCTCTGTCGCAAAATAACTTTTTATTTTTCCAGGCAAAAGAATTCCTTTTTCTTTGTAGTTTGAATTCATAACCTCAAAATTCGAATATTTCAATTTTTCCAAATTGTCTTAGAATTTATTTACAAATTTAACAAAAAAATGCTTCATAAAAGGATAAATGGGAAATTCTCTTCAGAATATGTTTTTATCATTTTTTCACACTTTCATTGAGGAATTATTAATTTCTTGTATCATCTCTCTAAGATTATATATTTATCCATTAGGATCCTCTTTCACCTGGTCCTTGCTTGGATATAAGTGATGATGAACTTGTTTCAATATCTGTTCGTGACTTAAATCGACAACTAAAACTTCGAGGTTTATCTCGTGAGGAAATTGTGCGTATGAAACAGCGTCGACGTACCTTGAAAAATCGAGGATATGCTGCAAGCTGTCGTATTAAGCGTATTGAACAAAAGGACGAATTGGAAACGGAAAAAACTCAGGAATATCGAGACATGGAGGCAATGCAAGACGATAACAATAGAATGCGAGAGGAAGTTGAATCATGGCATTCAAAATATTTAGCCTTAAAAAAATTTGCATTACATGAGAAAATTCACATTCCACCTGAATTGGAAACAATATAAAAATTATTTTTCCAATTAAGTTTTAAGCAAAAGGTAGAAAATTATAGAAAATATACAATATATATATATATATAATTACGAAATAAGGGATATAAAGTATTGTATTTACTATTTTATAAGGATTTTAATTTTTAATCGAACTCATAAGATTACATATGTCATTTACAATGAGAATTTACAACAATTAAAAGTTGTATATTTGAATAAAAACTTTATGGTATCCAAACGTAAATAATTTACTCTGATTAAAAATCATTAAATTACGTTTACTACTTGATTAACAAATATTCTCTTAAACTTAATTTTAAATTAATTAATAAATACTTCAATTAGCGTTTTATGGAACTAGTATTGCAAATAAAAATTATGTGGGTTTAAATAAGTCATCGATTCATGAAATAGAAAAAATACATCCAAGTAATATTTTTATTGCAAGATATTATAACCAAAGGATGGAAATTGATAAAAAATGTAGAATTTTTTACAATGTCAGCTATTTGTGCTTTCGTAGTTTAAAAGAAATATCAATTGACTAACAACATGAACATTTATCGAATTTCCTAAAAGTCTATACCTTTGTTTATTGGTAATACTATTTGGAAATGAAAAATCCTCCGGAAAACACATGAGTCTCGACACTTCTGTAGGTGTAAAATATCGTAATTTTAAATCAATTAATGGTTGCAATTCCTCTAAAGGCACTTCTTTGTAATTCTTCAGTTTAATGAATTTTTCGTTTATTATTTCATCTGAATATGGACAAAAAACGGAACCAGTTCCCTCCACATAATGTCCATATGCTTTTGTGAAACAACAAGAGCCGTGTGAATTATTATTCCTTATATCAAAAATCGAGGCATACTTTTGAAGCGTTTTTTCTAAAATTAAATATTTTTCGTCAACCACTTCATCCAGAATGTGTCGTAATTTATAACAATTAGTTGCATTTAGACATCCATCCTTAATGGCTAATAATCTATGTCGACTTGCGGGCAAAATTTTGATAATATTATCTGGTAGACAATTAATGAGAGATGAATCTTTAAAACAAAAATTGAGATCATTTCTTTTTGCCAAAAGATAATATCTTTGTCGTGAATTAGGAACGCCAAATTGACATGGACTCAGTAATAATTCTTTATAATTAAATCTCATCTCAAGGCACTTGACGAGTTCATTTCTCGTGTTAGAGGATTCGAATCCCTTCACATTCTCCACAATAATGTATTTCAACGTTTCAATTTGAGGTATTAATTTCAAAATGTGTAACAATGATTCAGATCTATTGTCTAAGCTGTCTTTCTTTAGTCCTACCCTCGTAAACGGTTGACAAGGAGGACTCATCAAAATTGTATCAATATTAAATTTTCTTATTTCATCGATGCTCAACGATTGAATGTTTCTACTAAAATTTTTTGTCGTCTTTTGAAAATTGTGCCTGTAGACTTCATTTGCGACGGTATTTACATCTATTGATACAATTACATCTCCTTCGACGTTACTTTCTGGAAAAAATTTTAATAATTAAAAAAGTTCTAATATAGTAAAATCATTTGTTTTTAAAAAATTGTCAATTTTAAGGTTAACATTGGTTTTCTTTATAATTTTGCCTCTGATGGTTTATTTAAACATTAAATCATATTTTATAAACTTGTTTTTTAAGTCAGTAGATATTTTATTGAATTAAATAAACAAATAAAATCTGAGTTGTTTGAAATTAAAATAAATATTGTTGATATAAAAGACTTTTTAAAAATATTTGCAACTTTGTAAATTTACATACCATTGAAAGCATAATGCATTCCTCCGATTCCACTATAAAGTTCAAGAACCCTCATTGTTTGTGAAAATATATATATTTTAAAATGAATAAATTTTTATCACATAAACATCAATGAATATTTGTTTGGCTTTAAGGTTATGTCAGTGACAGAACAAAATAAAGATTGAGGACACGTGAACTTAAAACTGCATAAGTCAAAATAAGAACTAATTCACAAAAAACGTTTTCCAAAAGTTTACTATAATTTAATTATTGTAAAATTCTTTATAATATGTTTAGGTAATAACAAGAAATAAAAATTTTTGTACAATAAATGTATTTTTGGTGTTATACATATTTTTGTTTTTTCTTTAAATGGAGAACAAGCACAATGTAAAAAGGCACAAAAATTTCAGTTTTTATCAGTATATTAAAAAATAATATTGACCAAATTATCCGCTTAGTAGTATTTCCAAAAATGTTCGTTAATTTTCGCAAAAAAATTCGTTCGAATATCACACATCCTGTTCTAAAAAAAGATTAGGATAAAATCTCAGAGCCTCTATAGAATCATCCCTGCATGCTCTTCCATTTTTCTCTGTAACTAATAATCTTTCTCGTGCCAAAGTCACGGATATTCCTTCTGACTGAGCTAATTCCTCAGCTGAAATTGAACCTCTATCTTTTAACTGCAAAACAAATAAAAAGAGAAAAATTATAAGAAATTTTTACGATTATTTAGATTTTGTCTAAAGCCTTTTTCTACATTTTCTTAGACCCACAAAAATAACTGAATTTTTCTATAATGAAAAAGAATATTTACTAATTCGGCAATGGATTCCACGACAGCGTCATCATCGAGAGATCGAATTTGAAGGACCATGACACCACTGTCAAAAACTCGGAGCACAAGTGGTAGATCTAAGGGACCAAGTTGTCGACTCGCATTCAATAAATCCTCGGGAGACAAAAGTTCTAAACCTCGGGCTCGGTTAACTCTACAGTAAACATCCGTTAATGTCATCATACCTCCCACTTCCTGTAAAATTCGCATTTTCGATTAGAAATCTAGTAAAAAAGAAAAAAGTAGAAATAAATTTGCTTTGAAATATGTACAAACTTTAATAGGTTCTTCTAAAATATCCGCTAATTGTCTCGCTAGTTGTCTAAAATACTCGTTACTACTCCTGTAGGCATCTCTGGTGACAGGATCATCAATACCTAGGCTCATGAGGTATGACTTAAATCTGACAGTTTCATCTTCCGTGATATCGCCTTGACGTTCCTGCAATTTTTTTGGATTATGAACGACAATTATTTAAAGCGCGATCTTTGACAATCACCCTTATTTTTGTAGAGATGGTCTTCGAAATTGCCACCATGTCCTTCGCCATTTCCATCAGTTTTCTGAGATCTTGAAATGCCATGGAAATACTTTGATCAGTCGCTTTTTGTCTCTCCTGAAGATTTCTTTCAATTCCTATGATTCCAGTGCGTGTTTTTATTTCCGGTAGACGCTTTACGGTGCTGGAACCGCTTTGTTGCTGTAAATGAATTTAAAAAAAGTATTTCTCTTATGAAAACTAAAAATATTTTTAACTCAAATTAAAGTTAGAATAATTACAGTTTCGGAAATAGGAGGCATTAATTCCCAAGCTCGTCGCGTAAGAGCATCTGATAATTGAACTATGAAATTTGGATCAAGTCCTTCTTTAAATGATAATTTAATATAATTTTTTGCACTATCATCTAGAGGACCTTTCACTTTCTCTGTAAAAGAATTTTTTAAATTAATTAACAATTATTGATAGTAATTTGTCAAATATGAAATTTATTTTAAGTTCAGTGTTATATATAAAGAATTGACGCACCTGGACCAGGTTCGGTAAGATGTAGGACAACTTTTTTACTTCGACTGAATGAGAAAGCTCCAGGATTTTCCTCCTCAAGGAAAATAATGTATTTTAATGATAATGACAAACGAGAACCTTGATTATCCACTTCATTGGGCCGGCCCCAAAATATTCTATAATTTGTCAAGACCAAGTCACTGGTGACAAAGTGTGTCTGTTAACAAAATAGGATATTAATAAATTTGTTAATTAGATTAAAATTAAAGATTTTTTTACCTTTGTTTCACCATCATAAAGACTCACTCTTCTGTCAGTTCTTAAATGAACTTCATTTGGCAAGAATGTTAAAGTTGCATATTCAAATCTATTCATATTGTATGTTGGATTTAAAAGAACTTATAAATTAACCGTTACACTGTTTACAAAAGTAATTATATTATTAATTATTTATATACATGATCAGGAGCTAAATCCTTTTATTTCCATACACAGAAACATAACCTCAAATTCAAAAGTTACACTTTTTCGACTTTTTCCCTCTGGATTTTTTCACTAAATGTATTTTTTATTATAATATAAAAAATATCAATTATTTTTCATAGAATTGTAAAAAGAATAATTTAATTAATTAATAAACATGCAGAAACACTTTAAAAGTTTTGACATCTTCATGTTATCAATAATAGACTATTGTTATTGGGTAGCGATTATGATTGGTTGTAATTATTGTGAAAGGGAGTTTTAAAACGTAGAAAATGCATTTTTTAAAATGTTATTTTTTTTTTAAATACGGTTTATAAACAATTAATTCACAACATTTTTATAACTTATTATATACTTTGTTGTATTTTATGTAGTTAATTTTTTATTATTTCAAATATTTAATCAAATATTTATTAATTTTGATAGTTGGTTAACAATCTGTTAATTTCATAAATTTTGTTTTTATAAAGTAAAAATTTAAAAAATTCTTACTCTATTTAAACATTAAAAATAAACAAAGTATTTTTAAAAAACAATAAAATAAGGTAAATAATTAACATTTTTTATAAATTTCTCAGGAATTTTCCATGCACCTTGGTAATATTTCCATAAGTGCTGTAATTTCATCTGAAAATTTCCATTTGGCGCCTGTCAATTAAGTTTTTTTTCGACCACCATTGACAACCATCGTGCCGCGCGTATCGTCCTTCGATTGCTGAATTTCTAAACGCGTTTTGTACGTTTTCTCATTTACAAAGTTATTTATGATTCTGCACAATGTCAAATAGCAATCATAGTGATTCACAAGCAAGTGAGGTAAGTAAATAATTACATTTTTTTTATAATATAAGCCTTCTTTTGGAAAATTGCAAAATTTTAGTTCCCAAGCTAACCTCAAAATTTCGTAAACTGATTAAAATACGCACTACTTTCTTTCAATTGTTTCTTTGTTGTTTACGAACTTGTGAGTATTCAATTATAGTTTTAATCAATTGCACATTATTTTAATTTTGCAATAATGATAAATTTCAATATTTCCTCCTTGGTAATTCGAAACTCACTTTGTCAATGCACATGTTATCTAATTTTTAGGAAGAGGAAGGCGAAATAAGAGAACCCAAAGTAAAAAAGTCCAAAGAGATAAAAAAAGCTTCAGAGAGTGAAGAAGAAGGTAATTTCTTTCAAAATGTAGTCAAAAAAATATATATATTACATAATTTTTTGCATATACTGTAACCAAATAAGAGACGCTTTGTAATATTCCTTTAAGTACAAGGTGAAACATGCAACAGTATATGTAGTTATACTTTAATACATTTTAAACATGTAATTCTGAATTTATATTTATATTAATTCAATTGATTACTTATAATTTGTTTAATTTAACAATACAATTAGATCTCGTACTTCGATTAGGAGAAGAAAGCAATGAATCAGTTGATCTTAAAAAACGTAAGAGAAGTGTGGACGAATGTTCTTCAAACAGTAAAGAAAAAAACAATCCAAAAGTTCCAAAAGTAGAAAAAGAACTCCTGAAAATTGTAAAATTGGAAAAGGAAAGTGATCACATGAAAGCTGTCGAAGCTGACTTACAATCTAAAATGGCGAATGTGAGAATACTTATTATTTTGTATTCATATATCTTATTAATAGAGGAAATGGCTCATATAAGAAGTACCAAATCTATTTTCACCAAATCAGTCAAGCACTATTAAACTATAATTAGATCATTTTAAAAGAATTTAATGTTTTTCAATGATGTAGTTTTCTGTTTTTTCTTAAAAATTACTGTTAAGAAATTTTTATTAAAACTCAAAACAATTGATAAATTCTGTCTTAAATTTTTATGAGACGATTGAGTACATTAATTTCTCATTAGAGCTTTCTCCTTCATATTTACTGATTTTTTATTAAAATCTTCCTTTAAATTAATGTACTATTTATATTTTCTGTTTATAAATTAATTATATATTTTTTTAGAAACGTGTAAAATATGAATTTGCACCTGCAGGGCATTTTGAACCTGTAATTATACCACCTATTGAAATTGTAAGTATTTTATCGTTTGACCAACATTTTAAGTTAAATTTTTACATGCTTTTGGAACGTACAAAGTGTACGTAATTTGATTTTTCGAATCCTAAAGACAATAATTTATTACATAATACATATTTCATATTTTCATTTCTAATTAATTTGTATAAAAGCTTTATAATATTGTAAAGTGGATGCAAAGAAAATTATGACTTATTAAAAAAATACTATTAATATTTTCATGAAAGAAAATTGAAATATCAGACGACGATGATTATCAAGTGGGACCGGAATTGACAAAAGAGGACTCACCTGCTGATAATATACCAGAAGAAGAGGAAGAAGAAGAACCAGAACCAGAAAAACCGCCAATATACCATGGAAAAAATGTGAAGAAAAATGTATTCTCCACTGAGTAAGTATTTATTTTATAATTGAATGTTAATTATGTCAATTGATAATTTATATAATAAATTGAATAACAAATTTTATACAATTCTTGTTTCAGAGCCCTTATGAAAGTTCAAGACATATTTGGTGTTAATTTTGATAATGAAATTTTTGGAAAGTACGGCAAGGAAGAATATGAAGAAGAAGAAAATGACTTTCAATCGGGAAATTGCAAAAATGGCGAGAAATCAAAAAGTGCAAAAAAGCAGACAAAGAAAAAGTCGAGGAAAATTGTTTATGATATTTACGAGCCCAGTCAACTAAGACGTGTCTACTCCGTAAATCTTGACAAAGAGGTATTTGATAAAAATAATTTATTTATATTAGAAATAGTGTAATTAAGAAATAATTAGAATTTTACGCTTTAGAATTTTTTTAAAATGATTTAATCAATCTTAATTAAATTATTTATTTACTATTAATTACTTACTAATTTGAGTATTAATTATTAATATTATATAATTTATATATTTATATTTATATTTATTTCATTTACTTATAATGTGAAATGAAAATTTTGTTCAAGATTTGTGCCAATGATATTCCGGAAAGAATGCAACTACGTTTGACACCAGTAACACCAACAGATGTTGATTCAACTGAATTGGATCTCGAATCAAAATGGATATACGAACAAGCATTTTACAAAGAAACAGTATCAATTCAAAACAGCCAATCTGAAGAGGAGGAAGAGAGATTAAAGATTAAAATCCATAATAGACATCAAACAATTATGAAAATACGAAATGTCCTACATTTTATACGCAATCAACAATTTGAAGTACCTTTCATTGCAACATATAGAAAAGAATTCATCTATCCTGAATTGGATGTCAATGATTTATGGAAAGTTTATAAATTTGATTCAAAATGGTGTCAAATGCGACAGCGAAAGAAACATTTATTGAAACTCTTTGAAAATATGCTACAATATCAATTAAGTGAAGTTGCAAAATTTAAAGGAACCTCACCACCAGAAAGTATGAAAGTGGTAAAAATTGCCGATATCGAAAAATTGAAAACTATCGATGAAAGTGAAGAAATTCACGATATGTATCGATATTTCAAGTTACATTATAGTCACGAAATTCCAGCAATGAGACGATTTATTCGTCAAAAGGAATACGAGTCAACAAAAGCGAAATTACAGAAAAAAGGAGCTAAGGGAGTTGAAGATAATTATTTACCGGTAATTGACGAACAAATTGAAATTGAACGTAACGATCCATATTTTATTTGCAAAAAAGCGGGACTCGATTCTTTCGTGAAAAAATTTGGTATCAGTTCCGAGCATTTTGCTGAGAATTTACGTGACAGTTATCAACGTTACGAAGTTGATCAAGAACTTTATGATCCAATTACAACTGCGAGTCGATTTTGTGGGAAAAAAATTTCGGCACCAGAAAAAATTCTCAAATCAGCTCAATTTATGTTTGCATTACAATTGGCTTGCGAGCCACTTGTTCGTAAAACATTGCGAAATCTCTATATGAAGAAAGCAAAATTATCTGTGAGAGCCACTAAAAAGGGAATACGAGAAATTGATGAAAATCATCCACTTTACACGATGAAGTATTTGAAAAATAAACCAGTGAAAGATTTGATTGGCGATCAATTTTTGAAGCTGGTTGTTGCTGAGCAGGATGATTTGATAACAATAACTTTCAGTGACACAATTGAGGGTATCGCGTCCGATAACTACTTTGACGAGATCAAACAATATCTGACGAATCAGGATAGCAATCAAACTGTGCAATCTTGGAATGCCTTGAGAGTCGCCAGTATGGAAATGTCCCTAACAACAATGGTAAAAAAAATTGTTTTCTTCAATATTAATTAATCATTCGATACTTTTTTTTTATTAGAATTAAATTTAATATTAATATTTTTAATTTTCAATTTTCAATTACTAATTGAAACTTGAAAACAGCCTAGAATTTTAAAGTCAGATTTCTGTTGAAACCTTATAAATGTAGTTGTCTACTATTTTTAGAAAAATATGTTTTTAAAACTTATACTAATTTTTATTGGTATTGTATATTTGGAAAACTTTTATTTAATTTAAACAGTTGTGATAAAATTCTCATGTAGATCAATTTAAATGATGAAATTAATTTTACAGGTGATAACTGACTTAAAAAAAGAGCTGCGAGCAAATTTACTGTTTGAAGCAAAGGACTGCGTGATGCGTGAGTGTTGTCAAAAGCTTCAAAATTGGATAAAAGTTGCGCCTTACACATGCAACATATTTTGCGACGACGACGAAGATTGGAGTTTATCGAAAGGTATACGCGTAATGGGTTTATCGTTTCCACAGGATGAGACACAAATTTCATATGCATGCATTGTTGCGCCAGACGGCGATTGTACAGATTTTTTGAAATTGCCGCACTTACTTAAAAGGCGAAACAGTGCAAAGGAGAGTGATCGAATTATGAAGGAAGCAGAACTTTTATCAATTCGTAATTTCATAGTATCGAAGAAACCACATGTTGTCGCTATTGCCGGCGAAACACGTGATGCATTAATGATTCAATTTGAAATTAATGAAATCATTGTGAAATTACGTAATGAAGAACATTTTCCGGCAATTAAAGTTGAAATCTGTGACAATGATTTGACGAAAATTTATGCCAATGGCAATCGGGCTATATCGGAATTTCGTGATTATTCATCGCAATTGAGACAGGCAATATCAATCGGACGTCGCTTACAGGATCCGCTTATTGAATTTTCTCAATTGTGTAATACGGATGATGAGATATTGAGCTTGAAATATCATTCGCTTCAAGATCAACTACCGCAAGATGAATTATTGGAAAATATACACACGGAATTTATAAATGTGGTGAATCAAGTTGGTGTTAATATAAATATGGTTGCGCAAAAATATTATGCAGAAAATCTATTGCAATTTGTTTGCGGCTTGGGACCGAGAAAGGCTCAAGCATTAATGAAAGTTGTACGCAAGCAAACGGATCAAAAATTAGAAAATAGAGCACAATTAGTGACAATTTGCAATTTAGAACCAAAGGTATTTATCAATTGTGCCGGATTCATTAAAATTGATGCAGATAGTGTTGCTGATAATAAAGGCGCTTACGTGGAAGTTTTAGATGGTTCAAGAATTCATCCTGAAAGTTATGAATGGGCTAGAAAAATAGCGGTCGATGCTTTAGAATCGGAAGAAGATCCTAATCAGGCAACAATTAAAATTTTAAAAGCTCCTGAAAAATTGAAAGATCTCGATCTTGATTCGTTTGTTGATTTACTTCAAAGACAGGGATATGGTGATAAGAAGATCACCATGTATGATATTTGCGCGGAATTGAGTTGTATGTATCGTGATATGAGAAGAACTTACACATCTCCAAATGCGGAACAACTTTTTTATATGTTGACAAAACAAACGCCTGAGACATTGCACGTGGGAAGATTGATGGTGGCCAAAGTATTAGGTATAAGTCACAAGAAACCTCAAGGTGAACAAATGGAAAGTATGCGACCAGTGAGAAATGAAGAAACAGGATTTTGGCAATGTCCATTTTGCTTTAAAAACGATTTCCTCGAATTGTCCGAGGTTTGGACGCATTTTGAATCAACGTGTCCGGGTCGTGCGACTGGTGTTAAAATTCGATTAGATAATGGACTCACCGGTTACATTCATATTAAGAATCTCTCGGACAAACCGGTAACGAATCCACGGGATCGAGTGTGTGCCAATCAGCCAATTCATTGTCGTATTATGAGAATTGACGTGGAGAAGTTTGGAATAGAATGTACAAGTAGAAGCAAAGATCTGGCTGATAAAGATAACGAGTGGAAAGCACCAAAGGATCCATTTTACGATATGGAAGGTGAGGACAAAGAAAAGAAGCTTGAGGAAGAAGTGAGAAAATCCAAATTAAGACAGGCTTACATAAAACGCATCATTGGTCATCCATGCTTTAAGAATATCGACTTCGCAGATGCCGAACGTTTAATGAGTGACAAAAGACCTGGTGAAGTCATAATACGACCAAGCAGTAAAGGTCCAAATCATTTGACAATCACTTGGAAAATGGCTGATGAAGTCATACAACACATTGACGTGATTGAAGAAGGAAAAGCAAATGATTTTGCAATGGGCGCAAAATTACGTATCGGCAGTGAGGAATTTGAAGATCTCGATGACATTTTCGTGAAACACATCAATCCGATGATTGGTTTTGTCAATGAAATTTTGAATTTCAAATATTACAAGGCAAGAGTCGGCGGTAACAAGGACAGAGCTGATGAAGTATTGAAAACTCAAAAAAGAGAAAATCCTAATGGCATACCATACATTATTTCGGCCGCACGACAATATCCGGGCAATTTTTTGCTCTCTTATTTACCGCGCAATCAATGCAGACACGAGTACTTTTCCGTTATACCCGTGGGATTGAAATTTCGCACCGAGGTCTTTGTGCGACTTAACGATTTGCTACGCTGGTTCAAAGAGAACTTTAAGGAACCAGTGCCAAATCAACCAGTTGCTTGTCCTCCACGTGGAACACCTCCACCAAGAACGCCTTATCAATCAACATCCACTGGTATTCGTAATGATGAATTCCAACAAGAGATACCAATGTCACATCGTCCGTACGCTAATCAAGCGATTTATCCTAATAATCAAATGTATCCACCCAATCGCCCCGAGTATCCGATTAATCATCCGGAGTATCCTAAACATCCGGACTATCCTAAACGTCCGGAATATCTGAATAGACCGGAATATCCACCGAATCGAATGGAATATCCACCAAATCGGACCGAATATCCACCAATTCGTGCGGAATATCCACCAAATCGTGTTGAATATCCACCTAATCAGGATTATCACTGTCCCCCACAGGACTATCCAGCGAAATCAAACTATAATCGAAATTCCGATTATCCACCAAATCGATCTGATTATCCGCCAATTCGGCCCGATTATGGATCACCACATTCTGATTATCCGCCTCCTCACTCGGATTATCCTCCTCGTCCGGATTATCCGCGTCCGGACTATCCTTCACGCCCGGATTATCCTCCACTACCACGTTCGGAATATCCACCTTCTCGTCCCGATTATTCACCTCCACGTTCAGACTATCCACCTTCTCGTTCAGATTATCCACAACCTCCACGCTCGGAATATCCACCCTCTCGTTCAGATTATCCACCACCTCGTCCAGATTATCCATCACGTAACGATTATCCTCCTCCGCGTTCTGATTATCCACCCTCCCGACCGGATTATCCACCTAGTCAAACAAGCACAACATCTTATCCACCGAAACAGGTTTATGAGTCTAAAGAAATTGCATATCCATGCAAAGAGAAGAGTAAAATTTCCGAATACAATGGTAAGAGTTCGACATCAAGAAATTCAGAATCACCAACTGAAAAGACGTCGCTGCCAAAAATTCCTCCTGTCATTATTCCTGCTGTTATATCTGCCGTTAGTTCTCCTACATTACCCGCGACTCCAACTCCTGTTCCTCCGCCGACAATAGAAGTCACTGATAATGTGCAAGCAGAAAAAAATCAAGAGACCATCAATGAGAAAAAGCAATTAAAACCAATTACTACCGCACTACCTAAGCCAAATCTAACATGGACTCAACAAATTCAAAGCAAAGTATTCGATGATACTTATTTTACGAAAACAAAAAAGGTAGTTAAGCCATACGATAATGGCGTTGGGCATGTACTATTACAGAAATATGCGAAAGGAAATGTTCCACTTCAAATTGTAAAAAAGAAAAAGAAAAGTAACGTAAACGGATTACCCGGTTCCAGGGAATCATCAATGTCAAAGGATAATTGTGACAATTACTCCAGAGGTAAGATTTGGAAAATCAGTTTTTTTTTGCTCCTTTGTGTTTTTGCTCAAATTTGGGAATGACTTTTTGGAAAAAGGTGTAATAGCTGGCTATCTTCTTTTCTTTTTTCTTTTAATTATGCTCGTTAAAATTAAAGGAACTTAGGATATATTTATTTACATTATTTATATAATTTATCGATTCTTTCTTTAATTTATCCATTTGTCACTTTATAGTGGCACAGTATTTTCTGGTGGAATTATAGTTTTTTTTTGTTCATTTAAAAATTGATTTTAAAGAAAAAATTAATGACTGTCTACCCAATAATTAAAAAACTTGGAAAGACTATAAAGAATCTTGTTTGTGAAATGACAGATGTGCATGGAAAACTTTCATTGAGTCTAAAAAACATAAGTGGCCTTGCGTAGAAAAAATTGAAACTTCAATGTATTACTTCTTTTTAAAAATTATTACTTCGCTATGGAACTTCAATTACTCGCAATCTGTAAGAAATCAGATATTTTAAGAGCTACATAATTTTCAAATTTCAAGATAGATACTAAGGAAAAAGAAAATCAAGTGCTAGAATTCGGAAAGAATTCAAAAATTTATTTTATTTTTCTTTAATTATAATTATTATTTTGCTTTTTCCTGAAAGAAGAAAAGAATTACTTATTCTATTGTACGTGAATTTCGTACTTACTTGTTATTTTTTTTTTTTTTGAAAAACAGGTTCATCCCGTGACAAAGATTACAATCCTTTCACGATTGGAGCGTCAAACGAAAATTTTCCACAAAGTCCAAGGGATTCTCATCACGGTCGTCAATCTAGTCCAAGAAGTAGAAGATACAGTTCACCTCATGGCTCACGAAGTCCTTCTTATCATTCGCGTAATTCGCGTGAAAGAAGTCCAAAGTATGGTTCAAGATCATCATGGGACAGGAGTCCAACATATGGCTCGAGTACTTCACGGGAACGAAGAGCATCATGGGACAGGAGTCCCAATTATCGAAGGAGTCGTTCACGTAGCAGAAGTCCATATCATTCACAAGACCGACAACCCTCATGGGAACGAAGTCCAGAATACAGAAACAGTCAATCACCACCAAGACCACCTCAATTTGGTTCAGATTATGTGAAAAATTGTAAAAAGGGTAAATTACCGCAACCAGTAAACCAGCCTGCACCGGACGAGGAGAATCCATTCCTTAAGGGATCATCGCGCGATCAAAGCAATGGAACCGCATCACCTACACCAATTCCAAAAAAAATATTCCCATTCAATCGTGGCCGTGGACGAGGTTTCAAGTCATACCCAGCTAATTCTCGTGGTCGAGGTGCAAAATATGATATTGTAACGCCATGTTTTCCATTGCCGAAAAGATTTTATAATGGCAGTTAATTCTCAACATCACAAAGGATTTGTCGAATGGAAAACTAGTACATATACACACAAAATCGACGATAAAAGAACAGTTTAATTTATTTTATAATTCTGATTATATAATGTTGAACCGAAGACGTAGGTTTATTGAGGAATGTTTCTGATGCCATTGTTGATGGGATTATATTTACTTTTGTGATAGTAGTCCACCACGTAAGTGTGAATTTTTACATTATTTTTTTTTCATGAAGAAATTTTACTCAATTACAACTGATTGATTAATCTGCATGTACTTCGTAAAGTAGATTGCAAACAAATTGTAAAATGTAATTTTCGAGAAATTTCTCATTGGTACCACAAATTATTTATATATTTTTTTGTTAAGAATTCTCTTGATTTTTTCTATAAAAAAATTATTGGCATAATAATTTATAAATTGAAAAAGAGGTATAAATTCAATAGGATTCAAAGTGATATTTCAAGATTTACTCCTTTTTTTGTTCTTCTTAATTTATACGAATGATTACTTTTTTTATAAATATTCAGACGCAAATTCTTTGAATTTAATTGTGGAAATATTAAAAAAGAAGTTAATAAACGTCGGTTTCACGTACCTTTAAGTAAAATTGAATAAGAATATAATTAAAATTAATTAAATAAAAATTGATGAAATTAAAATGGATAAAATTAAAATTTGAATTTAAATTACTTAAATTAAAATTAAAAACCAAATTTTAAATGTCATAGGTATGTAATGATTTTTAGACTGTTGACTAAAAATATATTTCTTGCATAATATTACAATGATATTTAACGTAATAATAAAAATAATAATAAGTAATAAGAAATTCGAATTGATGATAGAATTAATTTAAAATAATTGAATAGATTTGTTTGAGAGATAATATCAAAGACATTTAGTTGTCTTAAAAATTGACATTTATAAAATTGTAAGCTACTGAAAAGACTAAAAATTAAACAGAAACAAAATTGTCCTCAATTATTGTATAATAAAAATTGAATTAATTGAAAATGAAATTAATTTGATTAATTCAACTAAAATTAATTCAGTTTATTCAATTAATGAAAAGTTAGTCATTTAATTTTAAAAAGAAATATAGTTTCTTAAGTACATATTGAATTTGATATAATCATGTTACAATTTCAAGAGAAATTCGTTGAATTATATAGTTATAAAATTTGTGGTTTCAGTGTGAAATTGTTACCATTTTTTTTTAATTACATGTTATTTTATCAGTTATGTGAGATTTGATTAAAACATTGATGACAAGTGAAACCTACGTAAAAGTGGCATAGTATGTATATATTGAACATTTGTTTGTAAATATTTACCATTTAAATTCGAAATTACTCGAATTATTTGATGAGAGACACTTATTTTCATTTTATTATTGATAAAAAATAGACTTTTTAAAGTGGAAAAATTGAATGATGTTTTGAAGCAAATTTTGAATTCCAAAACACATTAAATGTGATGTTAACAACCTCGTTGCAGAGGTTCAATTTTTTTTTATAGATTTGTTTAAATTGATAAGTGGTCGTAAGTCAAAACTTCTTGAAAATAATTTTTCTCACAATTTGTCTGTAATTTATTTTTTTTACTTTTTTTATTCATTTATTATTTAATTTAAGCTGTGTAAATATATTTAATTCAGAAAAATATTTTTAAATTCATCTATTAACATTTTTTTTGTATAATTTATTATATTTCAGTTGATTCTTAACTGACTTGTGTAATAACACTTCGACCACTTTTATCATTTATGCAATTATTTTTATAACTGATTAACCATTTTTGAAAAGGAGATTTTTAATGTTTAAAGTTTATTTAAAAAATTCAATACTAATGTGTCTATTTGATATTGCATTATAAAACAAAAATTTGATAAACAAATTTTTTCTCAAACGATGACATTGATTGTAAGTGAAAATGTGTCTTAAAGGATATTCATCTTTTACATTATGTTATATTCCGTAAAATTAAGTGAACTGTGCATCTAATTTACACCTAACGTGTAAGATAAAAGGTGTTAAATATATATTAATTATACATGTATATCAACGTATGTATATGTATATATATATTGAATACCAGAATACACTAAAATTATTTTACAATTATCTTTCTATATATTTATAACAAATCTTTAATATTATTATTCGATAAATAATTTGATTTACCGATTAATTCAAACAATTTATGTTTATTAATTTTATTATGAAAATTTATAACAATATAAAAGAAATTATTATAAAAAATAATAATATTTGAGATTTTAACTTTTTTTAAAAATTAATTTTCAGAACCAATTGATCGTAATTAAATAAAGTAGTTATTTTTTTAATACGCGATTAAAAAATTTGAAATATAGTTTAATAAATTTAAATTATTTAAGTTTATTGGATTATAATTTGTATTTTGTTAAATTGAAATAAAACTAATGGGTATATAAAGAATGATATATTCGTAAAGAATGTAGTTAATTTTAATTAAGAACATTCTTTGTCAAATATTATAATTTAGACACAGCTGAGAAAGAGGCTTGTGGAATTAATCTATTAATGGGATTTTAAATATTCTGCTCTATATCATGGGTCATTCTGATGGTTCACCATCAGAGTGAAGGAGATACGACCTTGGCATTTAAACACTCTTGAATCGGCCCTTCGAATCTAATTTCAACAATCTCGTTGACACGCCCAAAACTTAGTTTCTATATAGCAAAAAAAATATTTTTGCATATTTATAAAAATCTACAGATATTTTATCATTCGATAAAAGAAGAATTTGATAACTTCCATCATCAAAATTTATTTTCAAATTGTGGTAATTTTTTTATACAAAATGATTTTGTTTTAAAAGATGATTTTCTGTTTTATTTGTGCAATTGTCCAGTTGCTGTTGAATTTAATGACAATTCTTTAATTATTTTTTTCAGATTGAAGTTTCGGGATAATCAAGTGACTTTTGTTCTTAAAAATCGAGTTCTTTAACAAAATTGCGACCTTCTGATGTTTCCTAAAATGACATATCCTTTTCGAAAATGTATTTTATTATTAAGTTTATCCTCAATTCGTGAGAGATTTTTTACATTTGGATAATGAATTTTGTTATTACTTAATTAGTTCTGTGAGATTAAAAGACGACTAATTGAAAATGAAAAGCAATAGATGATGGCGTGAGAAAGTTAAAAAAATATAGGTATTTGTGAAACAATTTGAACATGACCTTTTCTGAATGCCTTGTGCGTCAAGTACAGAACAAAAACGAATCCTCAGTCTACTCACTTGACAATAAGAGTCATTCGTTCCAATCAGTACATCCTCATTGCAGACCAACATGATTCGCATGGAACCAATTGTTTCACGAATTTACTATTATAACAATTGTATGCGAAGAAGAATAATAATGTTAACTGAAATTCAACCATTATTTTCCTTAAAATATTAATATTCATCAGCAAAGCAATTGATGAAAATAATAAATCAAAATTTTAAAAATGAAAAATTCAATTTATCAAGAAAAAATTGAAGCAAAATTATTTATTTTGTTTATGATCTTGAGTAAGTAATATTTGTTGCAAATGTCTAATTACACTACCGGCGCGAATTGTGCGACCGCTACTTTTTTCATCACTATAAAAAATCGTTTTTTTTCTAAAATATAAAAATTAAAATTTTGTCTCTTTAACTGATTAAAATGTATTAAAATTGTGCAAAAAATGGGCCCTATAAAAAAGGATTGTGTTTATTTTTAAATGAGATATCGCAAAAAATCTTGAATTTGCATTGTTTTCTTAAAATTAACATTATTTTAAAAGTAATTAACATATTTTAATTTTCTTGGGTTTATTTTAAAGCTTATTGTACATGGAATTAAAATATCGGACTGTTATTAATGTAAAAATTGTTTTAAAGAAAGTGCAAACTGTCAAAGTTGGTTTAAGAAATGTTAAAAAATTTAAAGATTAAAAGATTATTAAAATTGTGCAAGAAATGGGCCCTACAAAAAAGGATTGTGCTTATTTTTAAATGAGATATCGCAAAAAATCTTGAATTTGTATTGTTTTCCTTAAATTAACATTATTTTAATAATAATTAACATATTTTAACTTCCGTGGGCTTATTTTAAAGCTTATTTTACATGGAATTAAAATATCGGACTGTTATTAATGTAAAAATTTTTTTCAAGAAAGTGCAAGTTGTCAAAGTTGGTTCAAGAAATGTTAAAAAATTCTTATGAATATTTTTTTGGGTAAAATATTTTTTTAAATTACACGAATACGATTTTTGTAGAAATTGTACTAGAATATTATGCAATAATTAT